>JAPPVO010000032.1:120860181-121006025 GCA_030407325.1 Camellia japonica
GCCTACTTGCTCATTGTTTTGAGCTCCGACCAATACTGAAAGTGGTCCTATTTTGAGCTCATTTTCATCTTTGTTGAAGGCTCAACCCTGTTTGAGCCCTCCATCTTGCACTTGTTTCAATATCCTCTTATATGCCATTATTTTGCATTGAATATTTGGCCTATGTGTGATCTGAATTGGAGCATCTCATGAACTGATATTGTGCTTATTTTGAGGCCCTATTCAACATTGAAGAAGGGCTCAACCTTGTTTTCATGCTCCATATGCCACTTGCTTTGAATCCATGTTTTACCCTTGTTTTTGCATGCTTTTTCTAGCCTATGAGTGATCTGTTTTCGAGCATAATGTAAACTGTGAGTGGGCCTATTTTGATCCCCTCTTCAACATTGAAGAAGGTCTCAACCATGTTTGGCCTCTCTATCATGCACTTGCTTCATAATTCTTCCAATTTACCGTAAATTTGCATGATCTGTTTGACCTACTTGTAGTCTGTTTTGGAGCATGTCATGAACTTTGAGTAAGATTATTTTGTGTCCCTCTACAACATTGTAGAAGGGATCAACCTTGTTGGGGATCTCCATGCTATACTTGTCATTATACTCCTCTTTGGCCCCCATTTTGCATGCTTTTTTAAGCTTATCTAGCTTCTGTTTTCGGCCATCATCAGAACTAGAAAGAGTCTTATTTTGATCTTATTGACATATTTCATTAAGGGTCTTTTCTGGTTTGATGAATGTTTGGGGTACCTCATGTTATAGCCTTGTATATCCTCAATCTTGCATAGCATTTTTATCATGTTTGCATACTGATTTGAGGGATGTCATATACTGTAAATGTGCATTTTTTTAGTCCCTAATCAGTGTTGTAGAAGGGTACTTTTCCATTTGGGCATCGCATATATCACTTGCTTCAAAACCCCTCTCTTGGCTCGTATTTTTGCATGCTATTGTTGCCCTATCTATGCTTGCTACTTAGCCCTTTTTATGACTGAAAAATGCTTTTCTTGGGGCTGCCTCGCTACTGTATTTTCATTCCATGTCCATATTGTGCATGCATTGCATGGCTATAGGCCATTTCGGGCGCCTAATATTGCATTTCGGGATCATTCCATGCTTCGTGTGCATTTTGGCCATCTTTCGGGACTGTTTTGCATCATTTGTGAGTGCTGAAATTCCATTTGCATGTTTGCATATCATTTCCATGTCATTTCATGCTTTAATGCATTGCCTCGGTTTGCGTGCCCGTGTGCACGCATTTCGAGGCATCTCATTTTCATCTTACGGCTTCTTATGTGAGTGTGGCTGAGGCTCACTCATGTTAGTGTAAGTCCATTTTGCATTCTGTATGTCATTTTAGTCTCATCGCATTGCGTATGCCATTGCCTCGGTTTGCGCGCCCGTGTGCACGCATTTCGAGGCATCTCATTTTCACCCATCGGCCTCCCGTGTGAGTAGGGTTGAGGCTCTCTCATGTTGGTGTAAGCCCATATTGCATCCTGTATGCCATTTTAGTCCTGTTGCATTCCATATGCCATTTTCTCGGTTTGCGTGCCCGTGGGCACGCATTTCGAGACATCTCATTTTAGTCTCATTACATATCATTTCCATGCCATTTCATGCCTTACGGCCATCGCCTCGGTTTGCGCGCCCATGTGCACGTATTTCGAGGCGCTTCATTTTCATCCGTCGGCCTCTTATGTGAGTGTGGCTGAGGTCCACTCGTGTTAGTGTAAGTCCAATTTGCATTGCGTATGCCTTTTCATGCCTTAGGATCATCGCCTCGGTTTGCGTGCCCGTGTGCACGCATTTCGAGGCATCTCATTTTCATAGCATTGTGCATGCTAGGATTGTATTTTAGTTGCATTCATGCATATCATGCATATTGCATCGTGTTCGGGATAGGAGTTAGCTCGGGCACGGAAAACGAGGCGCTTTTCGTACTCCGAGTGACGGAACGGTCTCAATTCCCAAGTCACCGACACTCAGGATTACCCATGATGGAGTTAGGTTTTGTTGTATAGCATTCATCTGCCATTCATCCTATATTGAGTTGTGCAATCCGATTCCTCGGCCATCATGCATCGAGATGCGTGATTGGTGGCACGAGGATCGAGGCATGCATATATTTGTGAAATACATTGCTATGCCCTTTCCTGCTCTCTGTTGCAGAGCAAAATGAAGAATCAGCAACTTTTCGGAGTCTGGCACCTTTTCGAGAAACATCGCAGAACAGAGGTTAATTGGGGCATCCCAGTGGATTTCCGCGCAAGGCAGCCCAGCATACATCATTCATCAGAATCGAGGCAGCCCTGGGCTTGCATGCCAGTTTTGCCGCTTTCTTCTTTATTTGTTAATTAATTAGGAATTTGTATATTATCGGACTGTATATTTCGGACTGTATTATTCTTTTATTTCGGACTGTATATTTATTCGGACCCTCTGCGCGAGGGCATAATTGTAATAAGTGTGGGTGAGTGTGATGTATGTCTTCCAACCCCACGTCTTTCTTTCCCTTTTATTTTACCCGCTTATGATGGTTAGATATAGGGCATATTTCGATTAGCATACAGTATGACAGCATGTTTGCATCATTCATCTGTTTGCACGCACCGGGCGGCGCATCATACAAACTGCATTTGAATTTCAATTCCAATTTGAATACGTGTTAGTCGTAGCATTCTATATGCCATGTTTAGAATAGCCGAGCCTGCCATAGTTACATTTTTGTATGTGTTGCATTAGGCATTTCTGTATAATTAGGATCATGCATGGTTTCTAATCGGCTTTCTGTTTTTGGCTCGGAGTACTCAGTGAGTTTTATGCTTTAGCATCCTTGCATGCGTGTGAGTGTTGCCATGAATAACATGCTTACCATGAGGCTATGTGCTTATGTATATATATAACTGCCCTGAATGCCTGTGGGTGGAGGTTGAGTTACTAATTGGGACAATGCGTTGACTGTTTGTTTTAAGCCCACTAGATAGTGGGCAAAATCATGTTTTCTAAGCCCACCTGAGGGTGGCAAATCCGCGTCTTAGCCTACCTGCGGGTAGCACCATCAAACCATTTTCAAAACAAACAAACTGAAATGTTTTGTTCCATTCAGGCGGCCCGGTCTATACTTGTTTGCTGCGAGCATCACATAGTAACCTAGGCTAATAACCGAATAAGAGCTCACATGTTTTCAAAATAAGATATCATGGTTAGTAGAGGCCGGTCTTTGACCGGGCGAGCGGGGTGCTCACGAAGTGACCTTCCCCAATCGTACCCAAGTTCCCGAGCCGAGGCAACTTTGGTGATGACGGACACGTGGCCTTTGGCACCGAGTCAGGGTTTCCTAAATTTTCCCCAAAATAAAATATTTAGGTGGCGACTCTGTATCTAGCAAAGCAGTCCATGTTTGGCACTTCTTTTCAAAAAATTTGTTTTCCAAAACGATTTGCCGGATTTGGACTCTTTGGTTCAAGATTAAGAACCGTGACACATCTAGTCCGAGCTGTAGCAAGGTCCCCCGCGGGCTTGTTACAGTTTCTGGCGACTCTGCTGGGGATTTAGAGAACTTGACTCGAACTCATGATATCTGGTTTTGACTACACTTGTGTGTTTCTTTGCATTACATTTGCATTGGTGCGCCTAGGACACCGTGTTTGCCATCTGCTATTCCTGAGCGGTTTGCCGGAGGCTTGTCTTGTCAAGGCATGTCCATAAGGCTGACCGGTTACGGGCTCTGTCAGTATGGAACACAAACCCCGGTTTTACCCGGGCACACCCTTTTTGACCATTCGACCTAGTGCATATTCGGATCCATAGTGACCATTCCAAACTAGGACAGGTTGCTTACCCGTTTATAGTTTTTTAAAAAACCGCTGTGTGCGTAGTAAACCCTAGTTCCTAACAAAATAGGACAGGAAAACCCTGCCCCCAACATAGGGGTGTTTTGGCTCTCACTTGCTTGTTATGTGCTTTAGAGTGCGTCTCTACAGGAATGCATGTATCATTTGCAAGTTTGGGCATCAGGCCTGCGGGCACCAGTTCAGTATTTTGAAATCAGTTTAACCTGAGGTAACTTTTACAGGCAGAATTTGGGGGGCAGAATTCAGTAGAGGGCACAGTCATCCTACTATGCTCGTATCTGTTTGGTGAAGTTAGGCTGAGATGCTGCATGTTTTTCCCTTTTGCAGGGGTAGTCCTGGAACCATAGCTTCAGAAGGCTCCGAAATCCCCCGGGTACATTGGACTAGTGCTGATAGACTTTGTTAGGTCAGAGATTCAATTCAAGGAAACCAGTGTTCTTTCGCTGAGGCAAGGCAAAGAAAGCCAGTCAGGGCTCATCGGTTCATCTGATCCGTCAGTCGCCAGTCACATCACCTTTGTCCAGACTCAGCAGACCGTGATGGCACAGGGTTCGGAAGAATTTGTGGCCGTGATAACAGCGTAAATCAGGGAACTGCCATGCAGGCTGAGACCAGTATTGAAACGCAGCGCCCATCTGGGGCGTCTGCCTCTCATCCAGCTTTGGGACCCCAGCCGAACTTTGACCCACTTCCGCCAGCTGAAGATTTGCAGGTCTAGATCCTCGAGAAGGGTTGGCTCAAGCCCGAGTTTTCAGACCCCTGGTGCAGCCTAATGAGAGGCTTTATCCCCTTGATGCTAATGACCTCGATCTGACCGCAGTGAAAATTGCGAACCTCGAGAAGCAATTCAAAAAGGCACAGGGCCTTAACTCCATTCCCGACATTGAGGATGGGCACACTGAGTCTGCCGTCCGGCTCCCAGACAGATTCAAAATGCCACATATTGACCGTTTCGACGGTCTAGAGATCCAATGGTACATATCCGACTTTTCTTGGATGTCCTAAGCCGATGGGTCTGACTAAGCCACAGAAACTCTCTCTGTATAGAAGAACCCTGTCCGGTGTAGCAGTCACTTGGTACGCTAAGTTGGAGGACAAAGTGAAGCAAAACTGGGAAGAGTTGGCTGAGGCCTTTGTCGATCAGTATTCTTACAATACCCAAGTTGAAATGACCATTCAAGAACTTGAAGCAACACGCCAAAACCCAAAAGAGCCTTTTGTGAAATTTGTTGCGAGATTGAGAGCAAAGGCAGCACAGATGACAGATCGCCGCCCTTCTGAGAGGGATCAAGTGCAGATGATGGTGCGGAACCTCGAGCATGATATGTTGCAGAAATTGATAGTGGCTCCGCTATTCACTTTCAAAAGTTTGCATGAACTGGGGGTTCAGGTCGAGAATGCGTTCAACAGTGGGATCATTCCCAGAACAAGGGAACCGACAATGAGGGTGATTTCAAGGAGTACCAATGCCAGAAGTAACACTATTCCCGAACCCACTGAAATCAATACAGTCGTCACAGCCAACCCTTTTGCCAAACCAAGCCTACAAACAACCAGCCCAGCCCGAGCTCAGGCAGAACTTTCACCCCCCTCTATATGAGCTTGACTAGCGCACTAAAACTCCTGATGGAAAGAGGGCATCTCAAACCCCTCGATCTCACCTCTTCCGACCCACTCCCAGCCAGACATAACCCCGCCAAGTACTGTATGTACCATCAGCAGCGCGGTCATGGCACCGACCGTTGCTACCGCCTTCGTCATGAGGTCCAAAATCTCATCGATAACCGGACGATAGCTCCACCTTCAGACCCCAATGACCAAACATTTCCCACCTACCTCAATCTCATACATACACTGTCATCCACCTATGACCCCAGCATATACATCACCCCGGCCCATCTACCACCCAAGCCTGAGGTGTTTATCCCAGAAAGCATGGACTTATGCATGATGGGTGCACCTGAACCCCAATCATCTCAAACCCATGAACCCACTACTTCCGAGCTGATGAGGATGATTGTAGATCTTCAGAGAACAGTGGCGGATTAGCCTTTGGAGTTTTGGCTCCATCATCAACCACATCGCCTACCAGGGAGTTCATGTCAAAAGGCTCCCCAAGCTTGGGACGGGCTGCATTGGGAGAAGGCAATCCCTTGGCAAAGTGGAAGCGAACAGAAAGAACAAGATAGGGGCGGACATGGATCCCCATGAGCATCTTCTGTTGGCTGTTGAGGCTTTGAAAGCCGAGGGACTGAACAAAGAACAAATGCTCGCGGTTGTCACAAAAAACTGTGGACGACACTTTTGCCACTCAAGTTGGAGCAGTTTGAATCAAGAGGCAAGCCGGGAGAAGGGCCGTTGTACCAAGAATGTTCCCTTCAGCTATAATCCTCCACTCGGAAGAGATCAGCAAACCAGGCTAGCACCTGTCAATCCCTTTGCTAGTGCGTCCAGCAAAAATCCACAAACCCAGAAGTACCAACCCCGAGGTCAGAGGGTCTTCCATACCCTCCACATGCCTTTATCCAAAGCTTTCCAAATCCTTGTTGGACAAGGCCATCTCAAACCCCTTGAGCCTCGGCCTCTCCCCGAACCCTCTTCCGCTACCCATGATGCTACCCAGTACTGCGCATACCATCAGCAAACTGGCCATACTACCAACAACTGCTTCCGTCTTCGCCATGAAGTACAGGATCTATTTGACAACGGGGTCATCCTCCTGCCGAGCTCAGCAAAGTCTATCGGCACTGGATCGGTGAACTTGGGGGATAATGTGATGTGATCGGGGGATGAACCACCTGCGGATGGCGCTCAGATTACTCCAGCTGTGGTGGATGGCATGCACTGTTTTGAGCAATGTACAAGTGCTGTTAATTTTGCTTTCTGCTGACTTGGGTATTGGGTCAATCTTGTTGTTTTGTTTTGAGTCTGTCCTTTTGTTTTGAGTTAGTCTTTTTGTCTTGGGTCTGTCTTGTTGTATCGAGTCAGTCCTGTTGTATAGGAGTCGGGTGATTCCGGGGAGTGTTACCTCGGGTATCACCATTTTATTTTGTGTTTGTCTTTTCGTTTTGTTTTGAGTCTGTTTCTGTCAGGGAGCCAGTTGTGCCAACAGATTTTGAATGAAACAGCAGTGATTTTCACACTCTCGTGTTTGCTTCTGCCGTGTGCCAGTTGTGCCAGAATTTCTAAATGAGATGGCAGTATTTGACTAGAAGCTCTGTCTTTTCTGTGCCTTGAAGTCATTGTAATGACCTGAGTTTTTCAAAACTTTTTGAACACTGCGGTGAAAATGAAGAGGAAGGAATTCCTCGGGATTTGCGAAACTTTGATCAATTGAGAGAAAGAGAGGCGTGCTAAGCCCTTAATGAATGAAATCATGCTTGTTAGCGCGAGTACTGAGAAGGACCCTGGCTTGATCCAGACTGGTTTCACACTATCTTCAGCGCGAGCGATTTTGTCGCTTTCTTAAAAATTTTCAAAAACAAAATGTTTTGTGCGGTCCTACGAAGACCTGTGTGGAATCGCTCTTGAGATTGTGCAGCCTAGGATCGCTCTCAGCCTCGAGACTCAACCCCTTCGCTTCCAAACCTTGAACTTGAATTCAGAAGGTTCAACGGTCAACTACGATGTGAGGCCTGTGTGGCCAGATTTAAAGCAGCCCTCGAACAAGGGGCCAGGAAAGTTGGATCAAGAAGATCAGAAGAAGCTTGCAAAGCTAAAACAGAAGTACCCTTCGAACTAGGGGCAAAGATGTCAGATGTACTCGAACAGCCGAAGATGAGTCCTCTTGCAAATCAACAGCCACTCTCCTGGATACGGACGGCTTCAAAACCCTACGATCATTTGGCATGGACCTGTTACACTTTTACCCTTTGAGAGGCTCGCTGGGCCGAAAACCCGGAAAGGGCGACCCAGGCAAAAGTTAGAGCAAGAAAAGATATATACAAAAAGAAAAAGAAAAAAGAAGAAAAGAGAAAAAAAGAAAAAAAGAAAAAAAGAAAAAAAGAAAAAGAGAAAAAAGAAAAAAAAAAGAGAAGAAAAGAAATGCAAAGCTCGCAAGGTTGAAAACCTGCAACAGGCGCCTTGGCAAAAGTTAGAGCATAAAAAGGAGAGGTTAAATACCCCAGTGTACCTTAACCCCGAACTACGTAAGGCTTGATTCCCATCTTTGGGATACGTAGGCAACTTCATTCTGAAGTCCAGCCGTAAAACAATTCAAATTCGATTGTGTCCATGTAATGGTTTTGATCATCTTTGCCTTCTCTGTATCCGAGAGTACGGTTGCAATCATCGCTCCGAGGATTGACTACAATGCGCTGCGGTGCCGTTCAAACAAGGGGCAACTTTCCGTTGCCATTCAATGCGCCGCGGTGCCGTTCAAACAAGGGGCAACTTTCCGTTGCCGTGCAGCTCTCTTCAAGCACGGGGCAGTTTTCCTTTGGATCCGAGGTTGTGCATCTCAGGAGTAGGTTTCATGCTCGTTGAGCAAATGGCCGTTTGCAAAAATAGTTTTTGAAAATTTTTACTGAGGTTGACTAATTTCCTCGAAAATTGTTTCATCTTTTCCAAAAACGGGACCATTTCTTGGACCCAAAAAAGGAAAATTTTCAGTGCTCATAGCCTGACTTGCATGATTTCAAATCAAAAATCGAACAAGCATGTTAATCTAACTCTCATGTTGGTCAAAATGGTTTTAGTAGAAACCAAAACAAAAAATGGTCAAAATAATGAACTAGGGGCACAGTTGAGTCAGGCTTCCTGTCTTTCCCCATTTTCAACATACTCGCCAAGAAGGGCAATCTACCTGCCATAAGAGGGCACAACTGAAGCTAACAACGAAGGGCTGAAAGCTCTCTCATCCTCCAAGCAACGAGGTATCAAGCCAAGTGCGAAGCACAAACCGGAATGGATCAAGATCTTCTACTTCCTCATCTGGACAGATCTAACCACGTCCAAACTCCCCAACAGGGCATCATCAACCGATGTTAGCTGCAGATTTGCTACACACCCAGTTGTAGCACAACCCCTCTGTGGGAGAAACTCACTGTTGTGAACAAAAATCTAGCAGGATGCTAGGGGCAAGAGCTCGCAACTTCATATCTATCCATCAACCACCCAGGGGAGGGATGAAAAATGAGGGATTGAAGAATAGAGAGGTGTGCGTTGAGAGAAAAAGCGAGAAAAGGGTTTTGAGAGAAAAATCGCGCTTGAGGGCCGAGTGATGTGAGAGTCACAAATAAGAAAGGGTGGGAAATAATACCCAGAGAACTGGCTCCTTGTGAACTAAGAAGTCTCTTGTCTTTGCAACACGTCTGTGCGTCACGTCAGTCGTTTTGTTGTCTCAATTCTTGTTTTGAGTCATTTCAAGTGTCTGTGTTTGTGTTTAGGTTGTTACCTTTTGTTTTCCGTTATTGAGTCTTTTTCGCTGTGTTCAGTAGTAGGCTCAATACCCGGTCGAAAACTCATTTTCTCAAATTTCAAAAATGATTTGTGGTGTGCTCAGAGTGTTGTGCCATTCCCCACATTTGTGCAAAACAGAATTGGTTCTTTCATAAAGCCGCAGGTTTCAACCCAGGTCATGTCAGAACAGTAAAACAAGGATCTATCTGAAGCTATTTAGGTTCCGGACTGTAAAGTAAAAGAAAAGGGAAAATTTGGAGCATCTTAGCATGTCTCAACTTTAGCAAAATCTGAAACTGCATTCCAGGTGCACCTTCTCAGGCCTCGCCGTTTCTCTGGAGTATGAGTGTATCTCAACCCCAAGTGTAAGCCTGCTTCAAGTCCGAATGGCAGTCCAAGCAGCACCCGAGGGTTTCACATGCAGATGTTATCTTTCGCCAATATGAACATGGTGTGCCCTTTTTGAGCTGAGTGAGTTGCGAAGTCCTCTAAGAGGCAAATTAGAGGCACCAGAGTACATATTTGATGATCCTCTATTTGCATAGAATGTGAACTTTCATATACACTGTTGTTGCATGCGTGCCACGCATCGTTATGATTCTTGCATAGAATATGCTTGCTTTCAATATTGCATCAATTGTGCTTCCATACTTGCATAGAAAATGCCCGTATCTTTTGCATAGAAAATGCCTCCATACTTGCATAGAAGATGCATTTTATCGCACTTTCTTGTACATTTTATCTCGCTCGCACTGTCTTGTGCACTTACACTTTGTATCTCGCTTGCATTGTCTTGTGCATCTTGTGGTTGTATCTCACTCGCACTATCTTGTGCATTTCAAATCAATCGCGCTGTTTAGCGTATCACACTGTTTCGTGCATTTCAAATCAATCACACTGTTTTGTGTAGTTTACATTCGCGCTATTTTGCGCATCGCACTATTCTGTGCAGTTTATCATTCGCGCTATTTTGCGCATCGCACTGTTTTGTGCAATTTATCATTCGCGCTATTTTGCGCATCGTACTGTTTTGTGCAATTTATCATTCGCGCTATTTTGCGCACCTCAATCGCACTGTTTTGTGCAGTTTACATTCGCGCTATTTTGCGCACCTCAATCGCACTGTTTTGTGCAGTTTACATTCACGTTATTTTGCGCATCGCACTGTTTTGTGCAGTTTATCATTCGCGCTATTTTGCGCACCTCAATCGCATTATTTTGTGCATTGTATCATTTGCGCTATCTTGCGCGTCCCACCTACACTTGTTAGTGCATTACACTTCACTCGCGCTATTTTGCGCATCGCACTATTTTGTGCACATTACTTGCATTGTGCATGCATTGCATCGTGCTATCTTGCGCACCTTACCTGCACTTGTTAGTGCATTGCATCGCGCTATCTTGCGCACTTTACCTGTATCGCACTGTTTTGTGTATTCACTCTGCATCGTACTGTCTTGTGCACTCTCCGGTCTAGGAGACCTTAAATCCTCTAAAGGTGCAATTCCTTTGGTGTTTGTCGTACCCGAACGACTTCCGATGGTCTGGTATAGCCACCTGCCTGTGTTAGCGGTGAGTTCCTAGGAGACCAACTGAGACGGTGGAAACTAGAGTTCGAATGGCTCGTGCCTAGAACGCAAAGGTTCGGAATTTCCGGGACTAAAGTCTGGTTTAAATACCCAGGGGTATATCCTCGGCTTGAAATCTGTATGGCAGCCCCATAGATTGAGATAGCATCTGTATGCGCCTCAATTCTGGATACTGATCCAACCTAGTCTGTCACCCTGTTGGAGAATAGGGAAAGCTGCGACCATAGTCAGGGAGAAAAGTAGTACCTGCGGTTCAATCAAGAAGAAGCGAGAATACCCAGCAGCATGAGTAAGTCATTGCCAATTACCCCTGTAAGGTACCTTTACCTCTTAGCTATTACATTGCATTTTAGCCACCACATTACAGTGTATTGCATGAATCCTCGATTTTCAAACCGGCTTCGCGTAGCGTGTAAGTCCAATTTTCAAACCGGCTTCGCGTAGCGTGTAAGTCCAATTTTCAAACCGGCTTCGCGTAGCGTGTAAGTCCAATTATCAAGATCTTCCCGCATATCATTTGCATTTTGCCCTTGCCTGCGGGCACGCCTGCGGGCATATCTCTGTTCATCTTGTATGATTGTCTAAGTCTTCGGCCTTGTCAAAAATGGGTCGTCTCTGGGCTTTGACATTCACTCCCGTCACTTGTGACTTCCGAGTTCTGTCAAAGAGGGGCAACTGTAGACACCCCATTTTTGACCGACCTTAAGACTCAGACGTCACCGATGGAGCGCTCGGTGATGTTGCATGTCGCGCTCGTTCAGAAGTCTCAGAGTCGCGGCCGTGAGCCCTGCCTCCGGACTCCCGAACCCTCTTCTGTGCCTTGCCTCGGTTTGTGAACCAGACTCGGTTTTCTCTGTTTCTTTTCCTGAGGGGAGGGAGAGGTCCCGAAGACCATCTCTCAGTGGCCGTGGGCTACTTTTCGTGGCCGTAGGCCATTTTGCCCATTTCGGAGCCCGATTCCCGATTTTCGGAGCCGTCAGGCCGTGTGCCTCGGTTTGGGACTGCCTAACCATCTCCGATTGCTCTGATTTTTAGCATGCATCTTATTTGCTCCCTTTTGAGGGACACTGGGGTCCGAGGGACCGACTTCGTGGTCGAACACCACTCCCGGTGCCTAACAGCCTATTTTCGGGACCCCGAACTGCGTGTTTTGGCCCCCGAGCCTTCATTTTGCATCGGTTTGGGCTCATTTTTGGTGGAGGCCTTATTTTCATGGTTAGGAAGATCACTGGAGGGTGGGAGGCTAGCAATTGTCCAAGCAACCTGTTATGCTCTTCCGGCGCCCCCCCGGCGCCCGTTTTTCTCACTTCCGGGCTAATGTTGAACACCCTAGGGCCATTTTCTTCAAGCCAAAACCACATATTTGTGATGTACACACATGGGAGGACCCTAAAAACACATGGCCGGCCAGTAACTCAACTTGACCCTTTTGAACCCCTCTTTAAATTGGCCTATTCTCTCTCTTGTTTTACAATTTCCAAATTTGAACCACAAGGCCTTGTTCAGCACACCTGGGAGGACACCAATCTTTGGTGGCCGGCCACTAATTCAAGTTGACCTTTTTGACCCCTAGCCGGCCGGCCATGGGGGGTGGCCGGCCGACCACCTGCAGCAAAAGCACATGGCCGGCCATGCTCCTTGGGATGTGTTCCTTACAGCTATGCACCTTTTTCCCCCAGAAAAGATCTGTATCCGGGAGATATTTTGGAGGGGAATACTTGGGTGCATTTCCCTCCACTTGCCTCCCCCTCTTTGGCCTATATAACAGCAGCTCCAACACTCTCCCTAGGGTTAGAAAAATTGGCTTGAGCATACACATTCATATCTCTATCCATCTCTCTCAAATCCTCAAGTTTTGGTGCCTTTTGTTTATCATCCTCAAGCATCACCATCACCATTCCATTTCCAGCAACAAGAAGAGGTTCTTAGAGGCTTAGAAGCAACATTTCTCAAGTCAAGAAGCAAAGAAAGAAAGGTCTTCATGGGTAAGTCTCAAACTCCCTCTTTTACACCACTTTCTTGCCTCTTTTCTTAAGCCTACTTGCTCATTGTTTTGAGCTCCGACCAATACTGAAAGTGGTCCTATTTTGAGCTCATTTTCATCTTTGTTGAAGGGCTCAACCCTGTTTGAGCCCTCCATCTTGCACTTGTTTCAATATCCTCTTATATGCCATTATTTTGCATTGAATATTTGGCTATGTGTGATCTGAATTGGAGCATCTCATGAACTGATATTGTGCTTATTTTGAGGCCTATTCAACATTGAAGAAGGGCTCAACCTTGTTTTCATGCTCCATATGCCACTTGCTTTGAATCCATGTTTTACCCTTGTTTTTGCATGCTTTTTCTAGCCTATGAGTGATCTGTTTTCGAGCATAATTTAAACTTTGAGTGGGCCTATTTTGATCCCCTCTTCAACATTTAAGAAGGACTCAACCCTGTTTGGCCTCTCTATCATGCACTTCCTTCATAATTCTTCCAATTTACCGTAAATTTGCATGATTTGTTTGACCTACTTGTAGTCTGTTTTGGAGCATGTCATGAACTGTGAGTAAGCTTATTTTGTGTCCCTCTACAACATTGTAGAAGGGATCAACCTTGTTGGGGATCTCCATGCTATACTTGTCATTATACTCCTCTTTGGCCCCCATTTTGCATGCTTTTTTAAGCTTATCTAGCTTCTGTTTTCGGCCATCATCAGAACTAGAAAGAGTCTTATTTTGATCTTATTGACATATTTCATTAAGGGTATTTTCTGGTTTGATGAGTGTTTGGGGTACCTCATGTTATAGCCTTGTATATCCTCAATCTTGCATAGCATTTTTATCATGTTTGCATACTGATTTGAGGGATGTCATATACTGTAAATGTGCATTTTTTTAGTCCCTAATCAGTGTTGTAGAAGGGTACTTTTCCATTTGGGCATCGCATATATCACTTGCTTCAAAACCCCTCTCTTGGCTCGTATTTTTGCATGCTATTGTTGCCCTATCTATGCTTGCTACTTAGCCCTTTTTATGACTGAAAAATGCTTTTCTTGGGGCTGCCTCGCTACTGTATTTTCATTCCATGTCCATATTGTGCATGCATTGCATGGCTATAGGCCATTTCGGGCGCCTAATATTGCATTTCGGGATCATTCCATGCTTCGTGTGCATTTTGGCCATCTTTCGGGACTGTTTTGCATCATTTGTGAGTGCTGAAATTCCATTTGCATGTTTGCATATCATTTCCATGTCATTTCATGCTTTAATGCATTGCCTCGGTTTGCGTGCCCGTGTGCACGCATTTCGAGGCATCTCATTTTCATCTTACGGCTTCTTATGTGAGTGTGGCTGAGGCTCACTCATGTTAGTGTAAGTCCATTTTGCATTCTGTATGTCATTTTAGTCTCATCGCATTGCGTATGCCATTGCCTCGGTTTGCGCGCCCGTGTGCACGCATTTCGAGCATCTCATTTTCACCCATCGGCCTCCCGTGTGAGTAGGGTTGAGGCTCTCTCATGTTGGTGTAAGCCCATATTGCATCCTGTATGCCAATTTAGTCCTGTTGCATTCCGTATGCCATTTTCTCGGTTTGCGTGCCCGTGGGCACGCATTTCGAGACATCTCATTTTAGTCTCATTGCATATCATTTCCATGCCATTTCATGCCTTACGGCCATCGCCTCGATTTGCGCGCCCGTGTGCACGTATTTCGAGGCGCTTCATTTTCATCCGTCGGCCTCTTATGTGAGTGTGGCTGAGGTCCACTCGTGTTAGTGTAAGTCCAATTTGCATTGCGTATGCCTTTTCATGCCTTAGGATCATCGCCTCGGTTTGCGTGCCCTTGTACACGCATTTTGAGGCATCTCATTTTCATAGCATTGTGCATGCTAGGATTGTATTTTAGTTGCATTCATGCATATCATGCATATTGCATCGTGTTCGGGATAGGAGTTAGCCCGGGCACGGGAAACGAGGCGCGTTTCGTACTCCGAGTGACGGAACGGGTCTCAATTCCCAAGTCACCGACACTCAGGATTACCCATGATGGAGTTAGGTTTTGTTGTAGCATTCATCTGCATTCATCCTATATTGAGTTGTGCAATCCGATTCCTCGGCCATCATGCATCGAGATGCGTGATTGGTGGCACGAGGATCGAGGCATGCATATATTTGTGAAAGACATTGCTATGCCCCTTTCCTGCTCTCTGTTGCAGCAAAATGAAGAATCAGCAACTTTTCGGAGTCTGGCACGCTTTTCGAGAAACATCACAGAACAGAGGTTAATTGGGGCATCCCAGTGGATTTCCGCGCAAGGCAGCCCAACATACATCATTCATCAGAATTGAGGCAGCCCCTGGCTTGCATGCCAGTTTTACCGCTTTCTTCTTTAATTTGTTAATTAATTAGGAATTTGTATATTATTCGGACTGTATATTTCGGACTGTATTATTCTTTTATTTCGGACTGTATATTTATTCGGACCCTCTGCGCGAGGCATAATTGTAATAAGTGTGGGTGAGTGTGATGTATGTCTTCCAACCCCACGTCTTTCTTCCCTTTTATTTACCCGCTTATGATGGTTAGATATAGGGCATATTTCGATTAGCATACAGTATGACAGCATATTTGCATCATTCATCTGTTTTGCACGCACCGGGCTCGGCGCATCATACAAACTGCATTTGAATTTCAATTACAATTTGAATACGTGTTAGTCGTAGCATTCTATATGCCATGTTTAGAATAGCCGAGCCTGCCATAGTTGCATTTTTGTATGTGTTGCATTAGGCATTTCTGTATAATTAGGATCATGCATGGTTTCTAATCGGCTTTCTGTTTTTGGCACGGAGTACTCGGTGAGTTTTATGCTTTAGCATCCTTGCATGCGTGTGAGTGTTGCCATGAATAGCATGCTTACCATGAGGCTATGTGCTTATGTGATATAACTGCCTTGAATGCCTGTGGGTGGAGGTTGAGTTACTTGAATTGGGACAATGCGTTGACTGTTTGTTTTAAGCCCACTAGATAGTGGCAAAATCATGTTTTCTAAGCCCACCTGAGGGTGGCAAATCCGCGTCTTAGCCTACCTGCGGGTAGCACCATCAAACCATTTTCAAAACAAACAAACATGAAATGTTTTGTTCTAATTCAGGCGGCCCGGTCTATACTTGTTTGCTGCGAGCATCACATAGTAACCTAGGCTAATAACCGGAATAAGAGCTCACAATGTTTTCAAAATAAGATATCATGGTTAGTAGAGGCCGGTCTTTGACCGGGCGAGCGGGGGTGTTCACGAAGTGACCTTCCCCAATCGTACCCAAGTTCCCGAGCCGAGGCAACTTTGGTGATGACGGACACGTGGCCTTTGGCACCGAGTCAGGGTTTCCTAAATTTCCCAAAATAAAATATTTAGGTGGCGACTCTGTATCTGGCAAAGCAGTCCATGTTTGGCACTTCTTTCAAAAAATCTGTTTTCCAAAACGATTTGCCGGATTTGGACTCTTTGGTTCAAGATTAAGAACCGTGACACAAATCGAGTCCGAGCTATAGCGAGGTCCCCCGCGGGCTTGTTACACTAACTTAAGTTCATATGGATGCTGAGCATTGGCATTGTTTAGTTCATTTTATATGGGTGCTACACATGATTGCAATCCTTTATTTTGGTTTTGTTTTGTTCTGTCCAGCATGATATATATATATATATATATATTTATAAGAAACTTGAAGACATTTTTTTATCTATGCTATTTCAGGGAAAAGTCTGGGCTTTCAGATATCCTGAAATCCAAACATGAGGAAAATGAAGCCTACATATCTAAAATAGAGGTTAGGTTCATGCTCTGTTATATGGGAGAGCATTTTGTCTTCAATGTGTTTGTGAAGTAGGCCTGAGGTTATTGGTATTGTTTCTCTTCATGTAATTTTAAATAAGGCCTGAGATCATTAGTTGTTTCTCTTTAGACTATTGGTCAGGCATATGATGATATGCAAGCTCAAAACCAGAAGCTCCTACAGCAAATTACAGAGAGAGATAATTATAACATCAAGGTTATTACTTGTACCACCATTGCACACTGTTTATTCAAGTTCCCAAACTGGTTTTACTTGCTTTCATGTAGCATGCATTTGAGACCTCCTTGATTTTGTAGGTGATTATTTATTTGTTTATATAGAAGTTAGAGATTTTATAGAAGTTTGATTAAATCGACTATTTGTTTAGTGTTGGTAACTTAATTCTCATTTGTTCCCCTCTTTTGTGTCTATATACACACATATGTATGAATATTAACATTTTTGAGTTCTATGTTGATGTGTAATAATAATGCAATCTTTGAAGTGTTGATGATTATGATGGGTTCTCACTGGAGGACTTTGTTAAAATATGTTTACTGTATGTGTTCCATTTTCAAAGATCAAAGATAATGGGTACAAAGTTCTACCCGGCAGCTATAAATGTAGTGTAGTTGCACTCCAATTCAACTCCGACATACTTATCACTCAATATCAAAGCAATTAAGTCTTTCCTATGGGCTAGGCCTAGGATGAGATTTGGGTGAAAACAATTAATAGACTTTTAATAGCTAGATTTTGGGCCTGGAGTTCTTCTCAATGCCTCTTGTTTCTGCACACACACAAAACTATCTCAGTTTGCTTCAATACTGAATTTTGGTTGTTGTAGGATAGTGTTAGGCAGCGGACCTTGGTTATTCACTTTGTAAAATGCAGTGGTTTCCAATTGGGTCACCCTAAAATCCATTTTATTTTTCACATGTTAGTAGTCTGAAAGTCTCTTCTCACTGCTCTGTGGATACCTTTGCTATAGTTAATGTCTGCTGGATTTGTGTGTGAGTCATTTTGTTTGTTGAGTTAGTGTTTACCATCCTCATATTGTCTACGCAAAATATGTTTAAAGTTAACATTAACATTGTGGTTCAGTGCAAGTTTGCTTTCCTTCCAAGACTTGCCAAATTCCCCCAACCCAAAATGGGAAAATCACCAATCTAATTTTATGTGCATTGCTGTTTCTTGCTTCAGATCCTTGAAGCATCCATGGCATAAATGACAATCAACTTTCCACGGCATGTCATATAATAAAAGGAATTCCTTTTATTTAGGATTTGTGAAGTTAGAACTAGCGAGAAATCATTTTCAGTAGCTTAATATCATACCTGTTATTATAGGTAAAAGAATCTGCAAGATTGTGTCAAGTAATGCAGACGATTCTCACTATAGGAAATGCATTGAAACAAGGCACTGCTTGAGGTATTATTCTGTGAGATTGAAGTATGTTATGATTTGTAATATTTTGTTTGGTGGAAAGTGTAGACACCCCATTTTGACCGTCCTCAAGACTTGGACGTTATCGTTTGAACACTCGATGATCATCCATGTTTGTGTTCATCTTGAGTTCTCGGAGGTTTCGGCCGCGCGCCTTGCCTCAAGACCTCTCGACTTGTTTGTTTTGTGCTTGGTTGTGGACCAAACACTTGTGTTTTTTGCTTCTGAGGGCAGGGAATGGCTTATTGGCCATCCCCACACATCACTGGCCATGGCTTGACGCCACCGGCCCTATTTTATTGCCATCGGCTATTAGTGATGGCCGACCGGCACTGTTTTTGGTCGACCGGCCTTTTGTCTTGGTCGATCGGCCACTTTTTCTGGCCAAGACCTTTTCTTGGGGAGGTTTGAACCTTTTGAACCCTTGTTTTAGCTTCTTGAGGAAGCTTGAACCTTTTGAACCCTTGGTTTTAGCTTCTTGAGGAAGCTTGAACCTTTTGAACCTTTGTTCTAGCTTCTCCAAGAAGCTTGAAACCTTTGTTCTAGCTTCTCCAAGAAGCTTGAACCTTTTTAGCTTCTCCAAGAAGCTTGAACCCTTTGCTCCAAGCTTCTAAGAGAAGCTTGAACCCTTGTCTAGCTTCTCCAAGAAGCTTGACCCCTTTGCCTAGCTTCTCCAAGAAGCTTGACCCTTTTGCTCCAAGCTTCTAAGAGAAGCTTGGCGCCTTTGCTCCAAGCTTCCAGGAGAAGCTTGCACCCTTGTTCCTCTATAAAAGAAGAGCTCCTCTTCCATTGCAAGGGTTCCAAAAAAATTGTCTAAGGCTCCATACATATATCTCTCTTTGTATCTCTACACTTAGGCTTAGAAAGAGTGAGATTCTTGGCCCCTTTGCACACCACCTCATAGCCTAACCCTTCCACCATCAACCTAAGGTTCTTGGAAGGCCTTGACAGGGCTTAAGGAGCTGGTTTTGGTCCAGAGAAGTGGTTGTTTTGCTGAGCTACAAGGGTGAGCACACTTTTCCCCTTTTTAAGCTTTATTTTGCTCCATCTTTTAGCCATACTTGTAAGCATTTTTGAGCTTTGTCATAAACTGAAAAAAGTCTTAGTTTGAGCTCCTTTTGAAGTTTGTTTAAGGTCATTTTGGTGTTGGGGGTCGTCCACCCCCTTTAGGCCTTGTTTGGCCTCTTTTTGAGCCTTCTTTGTTGAGCTCCGGGACCACCTTGTATTGGCCTTCTCACCACTGAAATCCCTTTGGATTTCAGTGGTGGGGATGGTGTTTTGAGGTCCTAAGAAGGAGAGGGTCATCCCCTCTCCTTATTGTCTTGTTTACTTGCATTTTTGGCCTTACAAAGGAGCTCATATTTTCATGCATCCCAAGCTTGTTTCAGGCCATTTTTGGTGGGTTTTAGGACCTGCATGAACTCTTTCTAGAGTTTTTTTTTTTGCCATATTAGGTGTCCCTCTTGCATGTGTAGAGTAACCCTCTTCATGGCCTTTCAAAGAAGCCTTTACTTGCATGTTTCCTAGCCTCATTTCAGGTCCTTTTCAGTGAGTTTTAGGGCCTTCATAACCTCTTTCCAGAGGTGGTTTTGTCATATTGAATGTCCATCTTGCATGTGTAGAACAACCCCTTGCATGGCCTTCCAAAGGAGCACCTCATTCTAGCATGTGTTGACTGAGTTTCAGTGGGTTTTTGGTCATATTTTGGCATGTCATACCTCTTTCTTGTGCTAGTTTTGTGGCCTCTTGAATGCCTCATAGGCTTGTAGTGTAAATCCTCTTTACTAGCTTACATTGCATGCTATTTTGGCCCTTGGTTCTAGCACTTTTTGGCTATGCTTTGAACTGATTTTGTGCATGTTTTAGACTGCCTTAGCTCTGTTTTTATGCCTCATGGTCAAATAATGCTTGCTATGCATGGTTGTAGTTCAATACACTTGCCTAGCTTTAAGTTTTGGGGCCTATTGCATGCTTATGTTGAGGTGTTTCCATGATTTGGGGCCATTATGCATCATATTTCAGAGCTTACATGTATGCCATATTCCCATGTTTTCCCTGCTTTAAGTGCTATTGAGAGTTGTGCTTGTATGCCATGTTACAATGTGTTGTGCATGTTATGTTGTTAGCATTGTGTATGCCATGTCACTCCTTGCATTGTGTATGCTAGGTGGTTAGTTGCATTGAGCATGCCATAGTTCATATAGCATTGTGGGTGCCATAGAGTCTATAGCATTGTGTATGCTAGGTTGCGTGTTTGCATATTTAGGTTGTATGCCTATTGCATATTGCTTGCTAGCATACTCATTTTGCATTAGGTTGCTTGCATGCTTAGGTTGCATAGCATTGAGCATGCATCCCTTGCCTCTTGACCAATCATGATAGAGGTTGGGGCTTTGATGTGTTTTGTGTGCATTTCATTTGATATTGAAGTTGCACACTTGGCTTCTTGGGCCATCATGCATAGAAATGCGTGATTGGTGGCCCGAGGGTCGAGAGCCATACTCCCTTAAGTCTTAAACATGATAGGGAGGGTGGTTGTGCATACATTGCTTTGAAAATGCATTGCCATGCTCTGTTTGCCCTCTGCTGCTGTCAAATAGGATTCTGCAGAAAGATATGGCCGGTCGGCCATCTCCAGTGCCGGCCGGCTATCCATTGTTGGCCGAGAGCCTCACAACTGGTCGATGACCACTTTTCCATGGCCGGTGACCATTCCTCTTGGCCGGTGACCTCCCACAGTGTTCAGGGAGGGTTCCAGAACCAACCTTGGGACTTGTGCAGTCTTCAGAGGTGCAGAGCAGTGTAAACAGAGGCAACTGTGGCATGGCGATGGATTTCCGAGCAGAGCCGAGCATGCATACGTTCATCCCTCTTCCTGAGGCCTTTTACTGCTTTCCATAGCTTAGTTAATTTGTTTAATTAGTTAAGTGGTTATGTAAATAATTAATTAGCTTGTTAGTTAGTCAATTTGTATTATTCTTTCGGACCCTCTGCGGGAGGGCAATGTTGTAATAAGTGTGCGTGTGTGTGATGTATGTCTTCTAACCCCACGTCTTTCTCCCTTTTATTTACCAGCCTATGATGGTTAGTTTAGGGCATGTTTCAATTAGCATACTTATGCTCGCATGTTTGCATCCATTCATATGTCTTGCATGCACCGGGCTCGGCGCATCATACTAATTGCATTGTATTTCAATTCCAAGTTGAATACATGTTATCTGTAGTATTTCACATGCCATCTTAGAATAGCTGAGCCTATCTTAGTTGTATTTTTACATGTGATGCATTAGCCATCTTAACATGAGCTAGGATCATGCATTTGATTACTAACTAGCTTTTGTTTTGGCTCGGAGTACTAGGTAAGCTTTTATGTTTTAGCATCTTGCATGCGTGTGAGTGTTGCCATGATAGCATGCTTACCATGAGGTTAATTGCTTATGTGATATAACTGCCTGAATGCCTGTGGGTGAAGGTTGGATTGCTTGAATTGGAACAATTCATTGAAATCCGTATTTTAGCCTACTTGCGAGTAGCAAACCTCAAAACATTTTCCAAACAAACGGATATGCGATGCTTTGTTCCAAATTAGGCGATCTAGTCTATACTTGTTTTGTTGTGCGCATCACGTAGTAAAGATTAGCTAATTAATCGGAATAAGAACACATGTGTTTTCAAAAACAAATATCATGTTTAGTAGTGGCCGATCTTTGATCGGGCGAGCAGGGGTGCTCATAGCTGACCTTCCCCAATCGTACCCAAGTTCCCGAGCCGAGGCAACTTTGGTGATGACGGACACGTGGCCTTAGGCAACGAGTCAGGGTTTCCTAAATTCCCCAAAATAAATATTTAGGTGGCGACTCTGTATCTGGCAAAGTAGTCCATGTTTGGCACTTCTTTCAAAAAAATCTGTTTTCAAAAACGATTTGCCGGATTTGGACTCTTTGATGATTCATCGGTCTTGCATTGCACTCTGCGAGATTAGATATAGGACTGTGACATTGAGTCCTGAACTGTAGTGAGCCCAATGAACAAAACGGGAGATTCCCTCCCGGGACGTTCGGGGACGTCTACAGAAAGCTTTTGGCATTGATGTCCTCCTTTGTATTTCAGGATCTGCCATAGGATTCAAATTGGACAGCCTACTTAAGTTATCTGATGCTCATGCAAGGAACAATAAAATGACATTGATGCATTAGCGACCTCAGGAGCTTGATTTATGCCCAGGAGTAGGCATACAATGTTTTCTGTAAAAGAGAACAATTTAGAAATATGCTTGAAAGGAAAAATGCTGACTCTTCTTTTTGTAAAGGAATTGTTGGATCTTCATAGATGTTAATTCTAGTTTCATGACAAAACTAGTGTATGTTTGTTGGCAGTGATGCTGAGATATAAAATAAAGGGGATTTGCCGATATTGAAATTTTAATCTTAGTGGAAAATTCAGCAGTAAATTTGGTTTGATTTTCTTTTGTTAAAATTTGCAAGTTCTTGCTTAGCTAAGTATACTGACACATTTATCTTGCAGGGAAGAAGTGCAGATTCATTGTCTCAGTATTTTGGGGATCCAGCTAGGTGCCCTTTTGAACAAGGTTTGGTTTTATTTTCCACATTTATGTACTTAATTTTCTGTTCCTGTCAAGTAAGGAAGTTCACTACATTTCTTTTCTATTTGATCTGCCACATTGATTATGTTAGAGATGTATCTGTATATAGGTTACATTAGATGATGGAAATGAAAATGCTTACATTTCAAGGTAGCCCTCAACATGATCCTGCTCACATTATAGTAACATAATGTAAATAACGAAATGATTTTTAAAGTGACCATAGTGTATAGCAGAACAGCCAATAGTAGACATAGAAGAGAGTTAGAAGAGAGGAAGTATTACCAACCTTAATAAATCTCCATGTTTTTTGTCCTCTGCTTCAATGGCTCTGTCCAGTATACCTCAAACCGTGTGACTGGTAATGCAGAAACAACAGATTATATCATGTAGTATGTCTAAAACTGTACTCTATGATTGTTAATCTACAAGGACAATACAGTAAGATTAATTTCCAAATGTGTGATGTATATTCATGGGATTTGAAGAGACAGTGTTCAGTGAATAAAGTAAGGTTACAGTATCATGATTGTCAAGTTATATTTGCAATTTCAAACTAAACTGAGAAAAAAATTACAGATAAAAACCTTTTCTCTTCATCAAATAGCTCACTAAGGTGCATTAAGGACTGTTTTATACATACAATTTACAACTAAGGAACACAGACTGAGTAGGGAAAGAGTTCGGCTTTGCTTCATGAATATAAGTTACAGAAGTATGCTAAAGAACCAACAAACCTTTCAGCTGTAATAAAATTGGATATGATCTATTAATTAAAAATCTTTAAATGCAGGTTTTGGAGTTGGGAATGAATTTTCGTACTGCAGATGATATGAGTGCAATACTTGCTGGAAGAGAATGGGTTGCGAAATGTGGGTGAAGTTGCACCTGTCAGGCATGCATCTTGAAGGGAAGGTAACAACTAGTATATTCTTATTTTTAGACTAGACTGTGTATGCATGCTATATTTTGTCATTTGTATTATATGTTCATAGCCTATGATGAATTTGAATATTATATGAACGTTGAAAACTGTAAAGGTTGAGAGAGGAAGACAATAACTAGACCATGATTGTGTTCACTGGCTGCCTAACTACATAATGACGGCAACCTGTATTCAGTCAGTATTAGAGAGTAGTATAGTATAGTGTAACTTACCCTAAAACTTTTCTCCATAGTCACAGATCCATACCCACCATAGCTACCCATCTGCCCTACAGCAAGCATTCCAGGTGATGAAGATGAAGATGGCGATGGAACTGCTGCAAAATCACACACACCATCAAACTAATATTAAAAAAAAAAATTAAAAATTAAAAATATCAAAGTACATATTTTTTTTTTTTCGGGTGTCAAAATTAGCTGGTTAGTTAATTAGTTAGTAGTAAGTTAAATTACTACTAATAAACATTCGATGCTTCACCATAAATTCAAACTTAGAATCTCCCCCAATTTATTTCTTAGAAATTAAGGAGTATAACCACTTGAATGTTTGAAAAAAAAAAAAAAAAAAACCCAAGGATCTCAACTGCTTGACCTAAACTTAAATTCTTCATAAAACTATCAATTGATCCACATTAAAAATAGAAAAACCAGCTTAGTCTTTAGCATAATTTGAACGAAGTGACAAATGTAAAGCAATAAATATATACATATCGTAAGTACATCTACAAAAGCATTGTGGAGAAATGAACAATGAAAACAGAGAGAGAGAGAGAGAGAGAGAGAGGTTGCCGACTGTTGATGCTTTACCAGGGCTGATGTTAGGGTACTTGTTATAAACAGGATCTTCAGATCTCCAACCTCCTTCTCCTCCTCCTCCATTTCCAACAACACCACTTCTCTGCATGGGGATATCAGTGGTGAACCTCTTCTTCTGCCTCTCTCGAGCTTTATGGTTCTGAAACCAATAAAACACATTCTTTCCTTACTGTCTCAACCTAGCAGATATCCTCTAAATCTGCTCAAAGACATTAGTAGTAGCAATAGAGGATTCAATTTGCCCGACACACCTCACAAATCCCATGTGGATGATTCTCTTCAAGTGGTCATCTTTGCTATTTGGAGAAATGTAGTGGATGCTAACAAATAATGGGCAAACTTGGCGTTTGGTCTCTCTTTCTTCAACCAAAACTGTCATTGGTTGTAAGGGGGTATTTTGGATCAAAAAGAACACTGATGGTTCTTTTGCTAGGTATAAGGCTAGGCTAGTGGTGTGACGCCCAAATTTTTGGAACATTATAAAATTTAAATAACAAAATAACTTGCTAAATAAATAAAAAAATTCAACATCTAATTAGGAAAATTTAAATTCTCACATAGTCAAAAGTTTAACAACACAAAAAAAATAAAATAAAATATAAGTCCGCATACAACATTAAACAACATTATAACATTCTTAATTACTAATACATAAGATAATAAAATTTTATTCTGTGAAAATCTTGATTTCAAGTTAGCCAAGGTTCTACACTAGCAGCAGCTCCAAATTCAACTTCAATCCCTTCCTCGTCATAATTTGGCATAAAACGTTAGGGCAACAAAATATATGCCATAAGTTTTGCAACACAGTAAGAAAACATCACCAACTTACCATTCTTTTTAAAGAAAATAATCAGATCAATAATCATGACAATTAAAATAATAATAAAATTAATCACTATGCTTGGTTTCGCTTTTCAAAAAACACTTTTCAGAAAATTCTACTTTCTTATTTTTCGTGTTTTTTTTGTTTTTACTGATTTTTTTTAATATTTTAAGCAATCTTTTAAATTTTTAGACATACCTAACTTAGATGTATCTAAAAAGTAAAAAATTTGTGAAGAAAACCTTTTAAAAATTCACTAAATACCCAAAATATAAAAAAATACGATAATTCAGTACATTTTTTTGTATTTTTATGTATTTATTAATTTTTTAAAAATATTTTTTCACAATTTTTTTACTTTTAGATACATCTAACCCAGAGTTATATACCATGTCGTTGCATCCGTGGTCTGCCCTAAGGGAACGGTCTGTCAGGGGTATGTAACCTCCCTATGTGCCACCCGCACATCCACCTTTATCCCAAAACCAAATATCGATAAGGGTTCAAATAAGTCTCGTGCCATCTTTAGGGTTTCGCAACACAATTATATAAAAATTATTAAAAATCAAGACTCACCTTGAACTACCAATATTAACCCTCAATTGTTAACTTTGTATATATCGTTAATCATTTCAACTAGTTTTTATATTAATTACAAATAATTCAAATTTCAATCACCAATAATGTTATACTATTTTATTAAAATTCTTAACATAAAATATTACACATGTCACACATTAATTAATCAATGTACAAAATTTAAATAAACAGTTAAATTGAACCATGACATGAAATGATAATTTAGATACAAAAAAAATATTCCACAAACACTCACATGCATGGATTTTTAATTTACAAGATTTCATTAATTAGACTATTAAATTTTAGTCCAAATAAATAATTGAAATAATAAGTTTGGTTCCTTCTCAATCTGCCCAGAAATTTCAGAATATAAATTTTGTAATTAAAATTATAAATAAATTACTTATGCAGTTCTAAAATTCGTAAATATCTATAGAATATTCAATAAACATGTTATGGTCATTTTTCAGAAATCATTTTCCAAAAATAAGTTACAAATATTTCTGAAAAATTCCAAGAAATTTTATGACACAGATTTATCACATTTTATTAAATTAATTCCATACTTAAATTTATAAATCAATTCCATAATCTAAAAATTTATTATGAAACTAGACTTCTTAAATTTCATTTTTTATTTAGAAATTACCAGATTTGCTTTAATATTGAATTTTTAATGATTTTTCAAACATAAAATAAAATTTGTCTACAACTCCAGAATTAATCAAAATTTTGTATAAATTCGTACAGAACTAGAAAAATTGTTACACAATTTCCTTGATAAACTAGACATTATTTTTAACAACTCTGTAGAAGAAATCATCTCAAAATTTTGAGTATAAAATAGTCTAAAAATTCGTACAACGTTCTGGCTGATTTATGAGCCAAATAAAATCTTCAATCATCTCTTTAATGGCATAAACTACACATGCAAGTCTAATTTCCACAATAATACCATATTTTTAAGACTACCAATATCTTCAAATATTTGATATACAAATCACAAAATTTATATACAACTATAAATAAAATTCTATCTATAATTTTTACTTATGAACACAGTATGAAATTTTAACAATTAAAAAGAAAGAGTGGGTTGAGAGGGATTTCTTAGTAGGAGGATTGAAATGGAGTGATGAAATGGTAGGAAAATATATAACTTTCTTAATCCTTTACTCTTCTTCTTTTTCGTACTTATCTTTCCCACGGAACTTCTTATTTTCCTTACTCTTCATTGATCCGGAGAAAGCAAGCATTTACACACACATACATATATATATATATATATATGTGTGTGTGTGTGTGTGTGTGTGTGTGTGTGTGTGTGTGTGTTTGTGTGCGCGCGCGCGTGTGAAATCACCTTGCTGAGCCTTCTCTTTCTCTCTCTCTCTCTTCTCATCATTCTATTATGTCTAATTGGATCTTCTAATTCCAAGGGATATCATGAGAGTCTACATTCTACAATGACATGCATACAAACAAGTCACATTCGCTATCACTGAAAATCTAATTTTATTTATTTATTTTTTTTTTTTTGTGTGGGTTTTTTAAAATTAATACACTAAGGTTTTTAACTAAGGTATTTAGTAAGGATAATTATCATGTTGAATCCTTGTTAAAGTAATTTATAAACGACAAATATTGAATACCTACAAAAACATTATTCCTAATAATGTCTTTGTTAGTGATTGAATTGGATTAATTTACAACTAACTTGCACACTAATATATTTTAGATAGACTCTAGATTAGATTAATTAATTAATTTATTTATTTATTTTCTTTTAAGAATAATTAAATGTGGGTTCTCACAATCTACCTCCCTAAAAAAAAAAATCTTCCTGAAAATTAATTCGTACCTTTAGATTTGAAAAGTTGAGGGTAACTGACACGTATCATATCTTCTTGTTCCTACGTTGACTCTAGAGAACTTGAACCAATAGTATGGTTTTATCTCATAATTTCTTCTCGCGACGATCCAAAATTTTGACAGGCTTTTCCTCAAATGTCACATTTTCATCAAGATTAATTTCCTCTCAGTTGATGATGTGAGAAGGGTGCGGCTCGTATTTCTGTAGCATAGAGATGTGAAAAACATTGTGTACCACAGTCAGTTGAGGTGGTAGAACCAAACAGTACACTACCTCTCCTACTTTATCCAGAATTTCAAAAGGCCCAACAAAGCGGGGTGATAGCTTTCATTTCTTTCCGAAATGAACAACTCCTAGATGAGGTTGTATTTTTAGGAACACGTGATCTCCAACTTGAAATGCTAAAGGTCTTCTCATTTGATCTGCATAACTTTTCTACCTACTCTGGGATGTCTCAAGTCTTTGTCTAATTAATTTCTCCTTCTCGATAGTTTCTTGAACTAACTCTAGCCCTAAAAGAGGTACTTCTCCAACTTCCATCCAACATATTGGTGATCGACAAGGCCATCCGTACAAAGCCTCATATGATGCGATACCAGTATTTGCTTGAAAACTGTTATTGTAAGAAAATTTGACTAGTGGTAAGTGTCTCTCCCAACTACCTTTGAAGTCCATTACACAAGCTCGAAGCATGTCTTCTAAAGTCTGAATTGTTCTTTCTGATTGACCATCAGTTTGAGGGTGAAAAGCCGTAATAAAACACAACTCTGTACCCATAGCTTTTTGCAGACTATGCTAGAATTGTGACTGTAGACACGCTAATTTTGACCACTCGTAAGACTTAGGCACTTGATTCGAAACACTCAATGATGAAGGTTACATTGTGTAAATGGTTTGAAATTTCGACAAAGAAATCCGATTTCAAGCTCTAAACAATCCCAACTTGTCATATCCACAGCATTTCTACCCTAGAAACTCAGTTTTGAATATTATACCAACTTGCATTGAACTTGAAATTGAGGAACAGTGGAAATGCACTGAGGCCCGGCCGTGCCTCAGTAATGGCCGGCCGGGCATCTTGACTTTTCAAAGAAGATTGTGTAAGTATCTACCAGCTGTCTATTTCAGCAGATATTTTGATCTGCAGCTCAGTCTCTATAAATACGAGGCTGCTAGACTGAGCTGAAGGAGGTTAAAAAAAAAAAAAGTTTGAAGAGAGTGATATATTTCAAGGTTTAGATATATCAAAGTATAAGAAACTAAAGAGTTGAAATCCTTCTTTCATCTTCCTATTTTCATAATCTATATATCATCCATCCATACCATATCAACATAGAGCTTGGACTTGAAACTTGATTGAGATTTTGAAAACCATAACTCAAGCTTGAGGGTGTTGCAATCAAGTTTGTCAACAAAGAGCTTACCTCTTTTTCAAAGGTAGAATTTTTCACCTTTTTCTTTCATCTTCTTCTACTCTTTTCTTTTATTTTTTCTTTCCTTTATATACTGATTTTCAGAGTTGAATTAAGGCCCAGAAAACATGATTTGAGGTCTTGATATTGGAGGGGTTAGCCACCCCTCCTTAGGCTTTATTCCATAGCTTTTTCTCTATTTCTTGCTTTTAGCTATTGTTTTTCACCTATTATGGGCTGTTTTAGGACTGTTTTAATTTATTTAAATAGCTTATGCTTTGACTAGTTTGCTTGTTTTATTGTAAGTTTGCTTGTATATCTTATTGCATGTTTATTCTAAGCTTTTCTCTTTAAGTAATTTCCTTATCTAGTAATCTCATTTTAATAATCGTGTTGTCACTCATTTTATTTCATTTGAGAGTCGTTTCAAATGGTTGATGGTTATTCAACACATGACTTAGAGTTTTGTACTTAATGGCTTAATCTCTACGGAGATTCATTGTCAACGGTATAATCTTTCTTTCATGTTGAGAATTACTTCACATTTGATGCTTCTCTCTTTTTAGAGGACTTAACATCACCATGGACAAAGAAATTAATGAATGGCAATGACTAAAAGAATTGATTTAAAAGTGATCAACACACTTAAAGAAGATGGCTTGAACTACTTAGGCCTGGCCGAACGTTATGCCAAGTTAATTGAGTCAAAAATGATCATACGCTAATTCATGATGTTTTGATGATTCTTGAAGCGTCTCTACCAGCCTTTTTGAGTTCACTCCATGACAAGGGGGAGGGATGGTCATATTTATTGCATTTCATCAATTTTTGTCCAAAATTGTATCCAAGATCATCAAGCAATCAATTTTCTCATTGATGATTTTGGAATCAATTTCAACCTTCTTTCAAGGCTTTCCCATGACAGAGAAGTGTGAGAAGGACAAACAGAGTACAAAACACTCTGTCTGCACTGTTTTCACTTCAGAACACCAAATGGACTTACATGGAACAGAGCCATAGCCGGCTTTCTGTAGGCCCGGCTGGGTGTCAGTGAGGACCGGCCGGGCATCTATGAAAGGTGAGGCAGTGTGTTATGCAAAAACAGAGGGCAGTGCTTGAAAGTGAAACAAAACAATCTGGGCAGACAGAGCAGCTTCTTGGTGTTGCGCATGCGAGCATTGTGCATCTTCGGATTTGTAGCCTATTCTTTAGTTACTTATTAATTCGTTTGGTTCTGTAATAAGTAGTTAATTCGGACATTGATTCGGACCCTTCTGCGTGAGGATAAATATGTAATAATGTGTATGTCTTCCAACCCCATGTCTTTCTCCCTTTTATTTCCCAGCTTATGATAGTTAGTTTAGGGCATCATGTTTCGTTTAGCATACTTCATGTTTGCATCCACTGGTATTACATGCATCGAGGCTTGGTTCATCATTTTAACTCGCATTGTTATTTCTTATACTTCTTTGAATATGTGTTTAAACCGCAAGCTATCAAATTGATTCATATGCCAAATTAATAGCCGAGCCTAGTAAATTGCATAACGCATGTGTTGCATTAGTCATGTTGCATAGGAATCATGCATTTTTCTAACTAGCTTCTTTTTTTGGCTTGGAGTACGAGGTAAGCTTTTATTTGCTTTAGCACGTTGCATGAGTGTGATTATTGCCATATCTAGCATGCTTGTGATGAGGCTAAATACTTAATTGATAAACTGCTTAAATGCTTGTGGATGTAGGCTATTTGCTTGAATTTGAATAATTTGAGTAATATTCATATGCGATCACTTTTTCAAATTGTACATGTTCAAAACACCTTTTTTTTCAAAACAAACATGAATTAAGTGTTCCAATACTTGCAAAATTAGTCTATACTTGTATGCATCACATAGTAAAATTAACCTAATAACCAGAACAAGAGCATATAATATAAATAAAACTCGTATCATGATTAGTAGAGGCCGATCTTTGATCGGACGAGTCGGGTGTTCAATTCATGACCTTCCCCTCTCGTACCTAAGTTCCCAAGCCAAGACAATTTGGTGATGACGGATAAGTGTCCTTTGGCACCAGTCACGGGTTTCATAAATTTTTCAAAACAAAATATTTAGGTGGCAACTCTAAAATCTGGCAAAGCAGTCCATTTTTTGGCATTTGATTTAAAACATCGATTTTCCAAAAGAATTGCCAAATTTAAACTTTTTTGCATTTTCATTATTTCACATTGCACTTGTGAAATGATAGTCATCAGTCACATCTAACCAATGATACATAAGGGGGGGGGGGGGAATTAATGATTAGATGGTGATACCATATCATTGGTATCACCATTAAATTTAAATTTTTTTGATAGGAAAGAAAACAGTACAGAGCCAGAACACAAGTCGATTGGCTGACATGGCAAATTTGATATTGCAAAATTATTTGATTTCCTTGTTATCTCTTCTTCCTTCCTCCAATTAGTCTAGCTATTCAAAATTTTAGGCAGAAAAATTATATGTGTTGGCCACAGACTCAACTCTTGTATATATCAGAAGACCACACAGTATTTTTCAATTTCTCTCTAAAAGTCTGAATAATTTTTTCTAGATATCTCTTGAACATCATAACTAGGTCTCCTCAAATCCCTGAAAAACACAATACATACTTCAATAAATTTTCCAATTTCTCAACTCTAATTATTATTAATCTTTAAAACTCTGATATGACAAAAAAAGAAAAAGAAAAAAAAGCATATGATATACGCATAAAGTGGAGTGAGTGGGGGTATGTACAAGAACTCAGGAATAACTAGAGCTTCATCAACAGAGAAAATTAAAAAATAAAAATAAAAAAAGGAGAGAGAGGTTACTTTTGCTTCCTCTTTATCTTTGAAACTTATGTCTAAACTCAGACGTCGGGTAGTATTTATATAGAGGGAAGATAGAAATAGTGGTTGGCGTCAATGCAATTTTGCTGAATTCTTTCTTTTTTTAATTTTTTGTTTTGAATGGGTCAGTCAATGTTCTTCTGATTAGACATGAATGGGTGGTTGGTTGGTTTAGGGTCGTTCGTTCTCATTGATGCAGTGAGATCTAAGCATGTGAGACTACTTTTTTGTTTTTTTTTTAAATAATATATATATTTTTGGGTTTGTTTTTGAAGTGTTCATTCTCCTACGGATTATGACTAGTGATTGGACATGAACGCTTGATTTAGGGTGATCAGTGAGTTTAGCATAAAATTAAAAAAATCAATTTTTTTTTAGTAATATTTTTTTTTTCAAATTACATCATTTTTTTTTTCATTTTTCAGGTCCGTTTCATTCTTCTACGGGGACTCTGATTAGCGATTAGACATAAACGATTGGTTTAGGGTGGGCAATGAGTTTAGCATAAAATTAAAAAAAAAAAAATCAATTTTTTTTTATATTTTATATTTTTAGTATTTTTTTTTTCAAATTACATCTTTTTTTAAAATTAAAAAAAAATTCAAGTCTGTTTTGTATAAACAAATTATAAATTTAAAAAAAAAAATGTTCAGGAAAAACAAAAACAAAAATGAAAAATTCCTACTATTTTATACTCTTTTTTTTAAAAATTTTTAAATTATCTTTAAACATTTGCAATTAGTCTAGGCGACTATAATCTAAGTAGAATTTTATTATTTTTTTAAAAAAAAAGTACAATAAAGATGAAAAAAAATTGAAAAAGTAAATTGTATATTTATTTTTTCTACATTATAAATATATAACGGACATAATCACAATTCAAATTTGGCGTGTGTCATTTGTTGCTCTTCTCGTTTTGGGTCGTGCGGTTTGTCGGCTGCATGACGCGTATAAAACATCAACAATCAATAACATAAGCGAATAAACCTTTGTGTCCCAAATGCATAAACGACAAAAAAAAAAAAAAAAGTCATGAGACGAAAATCATGTGTTCACATGCTAAAGAGTGCTTCTCATGTATGTGTATTTTCTAAGAAGAGTTTCAGCAAAGTGCAAGAATATTACAAAAAGTTATGTGATGATCCTGAGGTATGTCGGCTTGTTTGAAAAGTTAACAAAATAAAATAGTAGTCAAAAAATTATTTAAAAAGTCAAAATTAATAAATTATATGAAAAATTAAAAAAAAAATTTCTCTTCACTTTTTACATTTTTTTTTTTAACAAAAAGTTAAAAAATCATTTCAAGCATATTAATTTTTTTAATCTCATATTTTTGTCAAAAAAAAAAATCAACAAATGTCATTAAAATAATATGTTTCCAAATGAAGCATCATTTTGTTTGGTTTGAAAATTTTAAAAATAATTCTTTTAATTTGTAATTTTTATTCTTTTATTTTAGTAAAAAAATTTATATTTTAATTAATTTATTATAATTTTTAAATTTACTAAATCTAGATACATTTAAAAATATAAAGTTTGTGTAATTTTTTTTAAAAATGCATTAAATACAGATATATATATATATTCACTACATTTTTTAACAACTTGATAGAAAATCATATGATGTTCTTCAACCACCTAATAATTTTTCATAAGTTACTCACTAACCACTGGGAAAATTATTAATAGACTCGCTAATCATCAATTACTAAATTCCCATGCTATTCTCCTATCACCAACATAAATTAATGAATTTTATTGTTTTAACCATATTTCGTTCAAGTTAGCACGCTCCAACAGCACAGAGAGCATTCCCATCCCAAAACTTTCAATTAGATGATGGAAATATATTTTTTTATTCAAAAGGTGAATATAGAGCATCTAATATTCACCCAAACTCTAACTACAAATCATCATTTTCTTCTCTAAAAATTTCCCTTCAAAATATTTTCATCAAAAGTGAATAATTTTTGTTCATAAATAAATATTAATTTTCAAATATTTGTTAAATATATTTAATATTATACTCATTTTAAAAATATAATTTCATTTTTTTTTTTTTTGATCGGCAAAGAAAACGTTATTGATGAAATACAACTGAATTACATCAATAAAGATGAGCTTGGAGCTAGAAGAAGCTCCAACCTCCTAGTTTTTTTTTTATAAATATTATACTCATTTTTTTAATATTACTAATTTAAAAAAATAAATAAATTTATGTATTAAAGTTATGTGTAATATAATTAAAAATATAAAATGAATAGTATTTTGAAGGACATATTCTAATTTTCATCCTCTCTATACTTGGAGAATGAATCCATTATTTTTTTTCAAATAGATAGAGCTTTAGAGTGGGTGTTTGGGAAGTTGCTATTTTAGTAGGTTATTTTAGTTTTTGGCTATTTTTATAAGCTAAATTTTTTGTGTTTGGAAAGATAGTTCGATTTTTGCAGTTGGATATGATGTTTGTGAGAAAAAAAATGAAATGATTATGAGTTTGATATGATATTTAGTCTTATTGACTATTTTAACCTATTCTGTCTTTTTGTAAATTTTAGTCAAAAAAGTTAAAAAAATAACCTTTGCCAAACACCCCAGAGAATGTGTTGGAGTGTCCAATCGTCCAATTTAAAAATTTGAAAAATAGATTGAAAATACTTTGAATAACTTATCCTCACTCTTCCACAAATGAAAAGTTATTAGTTGGTTTTGAGAAACCGTCATTTGATGTTTTAATGATATTTTGATTAGTGAAAGGGATGGGACATATAGATTTATATTAAGGACTGGTTTGACATATCCTAAAAAATTCAAAAAATCAAAAAATTACTAAAAAAATTAAAAAGTTATCACTATTCATCAAAAAATATATAAAAAATTAATTTTATACAAAATTATTACAAACAACTCTGACGTCGTCACAAACAGAGAGCTGACTTTTTTGAAAAAATTACACAGACGGGGTGCACAAACAACATGGTGTTGTTCGGCCCGTGAGGGCCTATCACGAGTCCTGTTTTGATAATCTAAATCGTTCAATGTGTAGAAATCGTTGAGTACTATATGCTTGTAAAAAATCACGTTGATCGGATATCGCTAACTACATGATCAAATTAGTTTTGTATAAAAAAATAAATGGTGTTATAGTTAACGGTTGAAAAAAAATAATCCGATCAGATAGCTATCGATATCTGGTTAGCGTGATTTTTTACAAGCAAATAGTACTCGACGAGTTCTACACATTCAAACGGTTCTGATTAGCAAAATGGGACCCGTGGTGGGCCCCTACGAGCCAAACAGCACCGTCCAATTCAATGCTGGAAAATGAGGGAACCATCTCCTAGTCTATACTCTGCACACGCTGCCCCTTAGGATATCCCACCGTACAACCTATTATATCCTAATATTCTCCTATACAATAATTTATATAATTTTTTAATACACATTTTTTCGTAAAAAGTCAAAAAGTTATCTCAAACAATAATTTTTTTTCCTCAACTTTTTAGTCTAAATAGTCAAAAAGTACATTTATTTAGAATATCCCAAACAATCCTTAAGTAATTAAAAAATATAAAAAGATATAATAAATTATAATTGATGAAAAATATAATTACATAATACCTAGATCAATTAATATTTTTTTCTCATATGTGTCACAAAATATAATTATAATACCTAGATCAATTAATAATTTTTTTCTCATATGTGTCACAAAATATAATTACATAATACCTAGATCAATTAATAATTTTTTTTCTCATATGTGTCACATCATAACCTCACCTCGTCAATGAAAATTGTTCCGAAAGTTTCATATGTGACAAAAACTGATGATGACGCACAAGATAGATACGATGTAAGATGCTTGTCACAATCAAGCTTTTAAAAATGTCAATTTGTTGACTCAAAATAATTTCATAAATATGTTAAGAATAAATTGTATTCAGGTTGGTTTGGAATTTCTAAAAAAATACACTTTTTAATTTATTGACTTATATGGGTTGGATTTGAGTTGAGTTTGATGTGATATGTTAGAGAAGTGATGTGATTTAAATAAGATGATGTGACTTAAATAGGATAGTGACTTTTTAACTTTTTGTATTATTTAGGTTATGTCAAACTTGGCCTCAGTTTGTTTGTTTTCATTTTTCAGAAAATACTTTTCAAAAAATTCTACTTTCTTATTTTTTGTATTTTTTTTTGTTTTTATTGAATTTTTTAATATTTTAAGCAATTTTTTTTATTTTTTAGACACACCTAACATAAATATACCTAAAAAGTAAAAAAATTATAAAAAATCTTTTAAAAATTCACTAAATACCAAAAATATAAAAAAAAATATAAGAATTTAGTACATTTTTTGTATTTTTATGTATTTATTAATTTTTTAGAATATTTTTTTACAAATTTTTTACTTTTTAGATACATCTAACTAAGGTGCATCTAAAAAAGTAAAAAAAATGTTTAAAATTCAAAAAATATTCACTAAAAACAAAAGAATACGAAAACCAAAAAACTCAATTTTCAAAAAACTTAATCTAGAAAATTCAAACCAAACACACTGATTAATTTTTTTGCCAATATTTCTAAATAAAAAAATATAATAAGTTTTATAATTTTGATATAATTATACTATTTTTTTTTTTTTATATAGTAAAGTTTAACAGACAACAACTATACAAATTGTATAAAAATATAAAAATACACAAAGTAAAATATACATTTTAATATAAAAGAGTTTCAAATATTATTTTTTGTTCATACGACTAATGATTTTCTGATGAAAGTATTATATGAATCAAAATCTTAAAGGAACTAAATATTTTTATTTTTTTTTTATTTTATTTTGTTAGCGACGGAAAAACTCTATTGATGAACATCCATAAAAGAGTGCAAAGAGTGTCAAACTTATGAAATCTACTATATTTTTTTTGAAGTCTAAGGAGAGGTTAATGTAATTCATCCTTCAATTTTTTTAGATAATGATTTTTTTTTAATTAATTAAAACTCGATTCTTTGGCCAAAAATAGACATGCCAAACAACTTGAACTGCTTTTTACAAAAGCAATATTACAAATCTACCCTTATCAATTCAGAAATTATCCAAAATCTTCATCTTATAATTCAAATTTATTCTATATATAAATCAAACACTACATAAATTAATTTTCACCTTACAATCACCCACCCAAAATTTTTTGAGTGGATTAATTTGAAGGGAAATGATACGGAATTCTAAGTCAAAAACTCAAATTTGAACTCTAGTGATGTGGTAAAAAAAAAAAAAAAAAAAGGAAAAGAAAAAACAAGGCACAAATATCACATCATGGGTGGAGACTAGCTCATTAGAGCTCCTCTAGAGCTCTATATACAAAGCTCTCAATCTTTTTTTCCTAATTTGAGTCCCTATGTTAATTCTTTTGGCAAAATGAACTTATAAGCCCGTTTATAACCCCAAAGTTGTACTAGGTAAAGCTAACTCAGTGGCCGATGCGTTGAGCAGAACGTCTGTTAGGAGTTTGGCATGTTTACTCACCAAGCATAAGAGCATACTTCGGGATTTGCAAGACTTAGATATTGATGTGTTACTCTTCGCCGAGATGAGGGATCTTAGCAATGATTTTAGTAGAGCCAACTATTATTGAAGAAATACAGGCAAGATAGATAGAGGATGAATTTTTCAAGAAGGTAGTTGATGAATTATCACAAGGCCAAGACAAGGATAATCATTGAGAATCAAGTACTAAAGTTTGAGTGAAGATTGTGTGCATGACCAATATCCCAGAGTTAAAAAGGAGAATTTTGTAGGAAACTCATAGTTCCAAATTTGCCATTCATCTAGGAAATACCAAGATTTACTAAGATGTGAAGCAAACTTTTTGGTATCCGAATATGAAGAGAGAGATAGCCAAGTTTCTATCACAATGTTTGTATTGTCAACAAGTCAAAGCGAACATCAAGACCGCCGGATTACTGCAACCCTTTTACCCATCCAGAGTGGAAATGGGAGCAATTCACGATGGATTTTATGTGTGGGTTACCTCGCTCAGGACAAAGGTATGGATTCATTTGGGTTATTGTTGATAGACTGAACAATCGCTACATTTTACCTTCAAGCAATTTATAATGCGACACGACTGCTTATTTATATTGATGAAATTGTTAGACTCAGGGAGTGCTCGTGTCTATTGTTTCTGACGAGATCGTAAGTTTATTTCAAATTCTGGCATAGTTGCAAAAAGCTATGGGTACAGAGTTGAGTTTAGTACGTTTTCACCCTCAAACTGATGGCAATCGAAAGAACAATTCAGACTTTAGAAGACATGCTTCGAGCTTGTGTAATGGACTTCAAAGGTAGTTGGGAGAGACACTTACCACTAGTCGAATTTTCTTACAATAACAGTTTTCAAGCAAATACTGTATCAGCATCACTATGAGGCTTTGTATGGGAGAGCTTGATCAGATCGCCAGATTTGTTGGACCAAACTAGGGGATAAAGCATTGATCGGTTGGAATTAGTTCAGTGACAACCAAGAAGATTAAGCTTTCAACAAATAATCAAAACCGTTCAGAGTCGACAAAAGAGTTATGCTGACCAAAGAAGAAAATAATTAGAGTTTTAAGTTGGGGATCATGTATTCTTAAAAATTTCACCAATGAAAGGAGTTTCAAGGTTTGGAAGGAATGTAAGTTAGTACCTTGTTACATCAGGCCATTTGAAAATCTTAAGAGAATTAACCCCGTTGCCTACCAACTTGCTTTGCCACCAAAATTAAGCCAAGTCCACAATGTGTTTCATGTTTCAATGTTAAGGAAGTACATTCGGGATCCGACGCACGTAATTGATCATTTCGAGATTTTGGTTAATGAAGATTTGGGTTACGAGGAGAAGCCGATATGAATTATTGATAGGCAAGTGAAACAGTTGAGGAATAAGTCGATACCAATGGTGAAAATTGAATGGAATGAGCATTACGGCAAGATGCTACATGGGAAATAGAAGAGAAGATGAAAATCCGATATTCAGAGTTATTTTTTGGGCAAGGTAACTTATGTTTGGGGACCAAACTTCTTTAAGGGGGGTAGACTATAAGAACCCCTATTTTTACCTTAGTCCATATTTATGAGAATTTACATAATTTTGGTTTGTTAAGCTTGCATCTTGTAAACTTTGATATTTTTTTCTAAGTATGGGATCCTGTCTTGTTTTGATGCTATTGTATTTTGCCTAAGTATAAGATCCTTATTTTGTTCCTTGCTTTGTGTGACGTCCACCTATGCCCTCACGCCTTGGCCGAAGTGTGCACCACCTAGGTCGAGGTGTGCATCACCTAGGCATCCTTAATCCTTGATCCTTGAACCTTGCAACTGTGTTAAGCACTTCTTGCAGAGTTATACACCTTAGCCAACACCTAACAACGTTGTTCCATGACTTGTACAACTTAGGCTGAGGTGTGTCACACCTAGGCTAAATATTACCCCTCCTAACCGAGGTCAGGAAGACCTCATCTATCATTTACTTGTCCAAAGTCCATGTTTTGATCCAGGATCCTTGCCTTGTCAGAATACCCATGCCACCTTACTTGTTCTATACACTTTGACCTACTATTGTTTGTTCATTCAGACACTTTTTTTAGGAGATTTGACCAAATAATGCTACGTGTCCCAGTAGTGGGTATTAGTTAGTTAGTAGTTGAGAAACCCATATCATTTGCCATATCTTTGTCTTAGAAGTGGGAGAAGCTCTAAGAAAAAGAAGAGGAAGTTCTTGGAGGAAGCTAGACTTTTCAACCTATATTTTCATACATTGAACCATTTGATTTGTGTTTTGAGGTTAGATTCTTGATTTATCTTATTGTTTTTTTATGTTAATCTGATCACATTGTGTGATCTAACATGATTCATGAGCCATGCATTGATTTAAAGTTTGTTTTAGAAAGAGAAAGTGATATTCTTGTATTCTTAAAGAAAACCATGTTTTGATCTAAAAGTTCATACCAAGTTCTATGTTCTTGTGTTTGTTTCCATAAAATCTTCAAATATGGGTACTTAGGTCCATGTTTTTAACTCATATCATGAAATATCAAATTTTGAATAAAATGTTATGATTTTAACATTCATGTTGTTTATGTTCATTTTCTTCATGTTCTTCAAGAAGAAAACCAGATTTCCAGACTTTATTTCCCTAAGTGTGTCACCGAATCTACTCCCACGTCTAGCTTTCACACCTAGGCCAAGCATTGCATCCTACCTTAGCCTACCTTGCATAATCACTTGCACCTTAGTCTACCTTGCATGAGCATCTAGGCCGACCACAGTGCATCTTTGTCGACACCTTGTAACATCCCGAGCAGGCATCCCACATCTCGGCTAAGGAGACCACACCTCGGTCAAGAGGTTGAACCTCGGCCACACCTTCTAATTTACCAAGCTAAGCCATTTCGGCCAACTCATTTCTGTACATCCATTCCTAGACCTGGTTTGTACCTAGCAAGCTTTTCATGAAGAAAAACATTGATTTAACTTCCAGAACATGTTTTGCTCTATTTTGACTTGGTTTTGGAAAGAAATCCCGAGATATATTTTACGCATTTGAAGCTTATTTTGAGAGTGCATTGCATAACCATCTTTGAGTATCTCTTCATTTTCTTGAGTGCATTCAATGGGGGACTTGTCATGTATTTGTAAGTCTTGGATCTTTGCCCTAATTCCCCTCGACCGAAGAGCTATTGTAGAGTGTATCTTTAATAAAGTTATATTACAATGTTTAAATAAAAGTTTTGCTTTGTTTTGGAAAAAGTATCTAATCAAGCATGAATGATTATCCCTTAGTCTTCGTATCAAGTATTATGTTTGTTTTGATAACATTCTTGAAAGGTCCTTGTGTGCTAGGATAGTTTAATACAACTAGTACCTTTGTTTGAGATATCTCATTTGCCACTGATGGATGGGCTTGTCTAATCGATTCTAGGTCGGTTATTCATTTGCTTTGTCAATGAATATTCATCCTTTGTATTATATAGATGTTAATAAACACCTATGAAGTTTGAAAGCCTTTGATTGATGAACTTGGTTCATCCTTTGTTTTGTTACAAGCAATGATATGTATTGTTTTGGTAAAATCTCGAATATAATTCATTCAAACCTTGTTACTTATATCATTCACTGAATTTTCAGCTCACTCTTTTCCTTTACATACATGTAGGTCATAAGCAAGAAAGCGATGCCGCCTAAGACTTTGTTTGGAAGATGTTTTGATGTATGCTTTTGTAATCATCTTGAAGATTATGCTTCTTAACTTTATAGTTCATTTCTTTTGTATATTTTGGCTTGAGAAGCGTTTTAATCAAGATGCAATATCAAGTGTAATTTATTTGTATCTAAGTTGTAAAACCATGTTAATATGTATGTCATTTCATTTAATCTGTGCACAGCTCTTATGGACTAATTTGATTTAAATTTCTTGCTTCCGCACATGTATGCCCCATAGTATAATCTATATTATGTGAATCTTTGTAAGTTGGCCTTTATTAATCTAGGATTACTAGCCATCACAAACATCATTCTATTATGGACGGAATGGGGTCGTGACATCTAAGACCCCTTTTATTCTTCAAAATCACACTAAAATCCCGTATCAGTTAACACTAGGCTCATTTGGGACATTGGCTATTTTAGTTGGTTTTTTAATTTTTTGACTGTTTTAGTCTGGTTTAAAAAGTTGTGTTTGGGCATAGCATTGGAACTGCTATGTACGCTTTTGTTTACCGATGGTTCGAAACCCTCTCTTTCTATACCTTTACCTAATGTACCAATGTTTGACTTTTTTTATAGTTGATTTGATGATTGTGAGAGAAAAAGTGAAATAATTACGATTTATATGTAATATTTGTCTTATTGAATATTTTAACTTATTTTATTTTTATTTGCAGAAAAAAAAAAAAAAAAATCCTACTTTCAAATAGTTGTTTTTTAGAACATGGAAAATATTTATATTAAAAATAACAACATACAGAATAAGACCCCATAGGGCCATACAAACCATACGACAAAAGTAAAGAAAACAAACAACAAAAAAATAATAAATTCGCCAAAAAAATTAGTCACGATCTAGGGAAGACCACCGATTTTTTCAAAGATGTAGTATGGCAAGCAAGATCTACTTGAAAGCTTGCTGTCCCCTTCGACGTCGTCCCTATCATCGCTACCCAACTCCCGCACACTCCACTACTTCGGGCACTGCCAGAAGTTGGAGACGAGGAGGAGGTGCACCCACAATGGTATGGGAGAAAACTCTAAACCTTAAACCCTAAACTTCTTTAATTGTTTTATGATTTATTTTTTTGTTTTTTAATATTGAGGGGTTGTTTGTCAACCTCCTAAAACAGCATATTTTGTCTTTTTATCCTATTTTGCTCACATCACCTCTGTATCACATTCTTAGGGGTGTGCGAGATGCGGTTCGGATAGTTTGAAAGTAAAATTATAAACCAAATAACAGATTGGCAAATAACCAAATTGCAATTTGGGGTGAATTGACGGATTGAAGAATATTCTTAACCAAATTATCAAGCATTTGCATAATATACATAACACTAATTTGCATAATATTTTTCATATATATAACACAAACTAATTTTACATAATAATTTTTATATATAACTACTAATTTGTAACAAATTTCACATCTTAAATCTCTTTCACACTCACTTTTACTTTGATATTTTATTATAGGTCAAAAAATATATATGTATTAATTATAGCAGAGCGAAATAGTTTCAAAAGCGAATTATAAATTTTAAAATTTAATTGGCAATTAATAGATAGAACGATATAAATTGATACAATCGATACGATTTTATTAAATAGCCAATATTTTATCACTAGGGGTAAGCAACGGATATTCCGATCCGCCCAAACTGACCAAACCGAACCAATTCGCCGCATTTTGGACGGATGCGTGATGACGAGCAGACGGTTGCTGATTGATTTTTTTCAATCTGCCTAGTTTTGGACGGATTGTAGATTTGAGGTTCGTTTGGCCGCAACTGAACCGCCAAACGGCGAGCACCCCTACTAATTTGTAAGACTTTGTATTTTCAATTTGTTTAGATTTTTTTTGTGTTTTCAATTGAAAAAGAGTTTAGATATTCTGTTGTGTTTTTAATTTATTTTCAATTTGAAAATCTTTTTATCAAATGGAAAGGGTTGATTTTGGCATTTTTGTGTGGACAATATAAGGCTTAATTTTGTCATTTTAAAAAAAAAATCAAATTAATAAGTTTTTGAATTAAAAAAAGTAAAGAAATAGATTTGATAATGCGTGATTTTCTTATATGTATTTATTATTGGTATTTAACAATTTACTTGATAATCTTTTGATTATATTGAGTTGGATTGTTGTCAAAAAAAAATGTTAACAAATTATTGTATTATGTTCAAAATTTATAAAAGTTTAAACCGCCAAATCGATTCGCATCCATCCGTCAATCTGCTTAATCTGTATCTGTCAATTCGACGGACAGATGGGGAATGATTTTTTCCAATCTGCCCATCCAACAGACAAATAATAGATTAAAAAATTTTCAATCACACCAAATCGCGAACACCTCTATTTTACACCATCCTACAATTACACATATTTTTATAAAAATAAAAAATTATCCATTCTCAAACAACCCCTTATTGTACATTGTCACATGGTCCTTTATATAAATTCTTGACATGTTCTGAAATAAAATACAAAAATGTTTTAGACCACTAATTAGTGGTGGCTCTAATGATGTGGCAGTGGGTCCCACCCACTGCCACATGTGTTTTGTGCCTTGTTTGTTTTTTTTTTTCTTTTTTTTTCAATTGCCACCTCACTAGTGGTGGGATTAGTGATGGCAATTTAGTGGTCTATAGCATTACTCAATAAAATATTGATATAAATATTATAGGTGTGATAGGTGTACTGATCTAGTGATTGATATAAATAATACTACTTTGTCTCCTTTCTATAAGAAGTTATTTGGTCCTTTATATAAGAAGTTATCTGGTGGTTTATGAATATTATTGCACACCATTCATCTAAAAACAAATATTCAAATGTCGCTTCAAGGAAGACAAAAAGGTGATGAGCGCCACTATTCAACTCATAATAATCAAGTTAGAGCACCACATCATATTGTCCCAAGAGCAAAGAATAATTTCCCCTTAACATAAATTCTTGACATGCTCTGAAATAAAATATTGATATAAATATGATAGGTATGACATTGATTGGTGTATTGATCTAGTGATTGATATAAATAATTCACCTACACTTTCTTTCACGATGATTGTGATACCATTCTTTTCTTTTTGAACTAGTGGTCACCCTGCGATGCATAAATTTTTAGAAAGTCAATAATTATTAAAAATAAATTTGTTATTTTTTATATTTCTTAATATTTTTATTTGGTTTGTGTATATAAATTTTAGACTTTTCTTAAGTGTGCAACCCTCAAGGTTGCACACCATATGCCACTTACACAAAAAGTGTAAGTGGTAAGTACAAACATAAAACAGGACGGAAAACAAAAAGGCGTAAGTGTAAGGCATAAGTTGCACACCATAACAGGACCCATAAATCTTACTTCACATCATTAAAAATATTTAATATTTCACATTATTGAAAATTTTAAAAAATTATCATACATTAGTAAATCATCACATATATAATAACTAATTTATCTAAGAATTACTTCAGACAACAAAAAATAGAGTAATAAAGGCATATTATAATTAATCAAAATGACTAATATATTAAATTTAAGTAACACTAATTTTGCTTAATCAATAGTAGATATTACATTAATCATCTCATATAATATAATAAATTAAAATAAAATTAATTTTAATTCCCACTATATTTAGTTAGTAGTTAAAATTTTTTACATGCCATTTGTTTTTTCGTTATATTGATTCATTAAACACAAATAGGTTTGGAATTATTATAAAAAAAATTTTAAAAAAAATGTTTGAAAATGCATTATACTTGAATTGACAAACATAAAGAATATAAATATTTAAATTATTCAAAAAAAAATTAACATTTTAAATATGAGATATCTTCCATTTGCTCAAACTCTGAATCTAAATAAATAAATAAATAATTTAAACAAAGAAGAAATTTTGTGGTTTAGTTCTCAAAGGAAATGAGTTACTAAAAATAAATTTAATCATGAATTATTTCAATAGGATAATCAACAATAAAAAATCAACTGATGAATACATTTAAAGTATAACCCATATCCAATAAATTTTGATGTGTTCTTCATTTTCAATCTAACATCTACACCAAAAAAATTAAACACAAATAATCAGTAAGTGGGAGAGTTACAAATTGATAATTGCAGTGCTTTTATAAATATAAAAAAAGAATAAAATCTCAATTAAATGACACATTATTAACAAAAAGAAAGAAATAAGGAAAAATACAGATTGTAACAAAAAAAAAATTAAAAAATAATAATATCCATTTATATGAACTCACTTTCTTACAAATACAAAAACTCATGCAAGTACACATTTCAAATGTAAAGCAAATATTTAAGATTTTTAGGCACCGAAAGGGATCAGAAATGGCTCAATGTTGATTGTTTTCCTCCCAATTTTCTATTCATGGTTTCTTTTGCAGGAATTTATTTTTATATTAAAAAGATTATGCTTAAACAAAAGATATATATGGAATTCTATCATGTTTAAAATTTGTATGGATAAGTAATTGATGATTTTGAAAAATAAAATATTAAGTTCCACTTAAAGATAAACTTTAAAAAGATTAAGTTGAAATATATAGAAATTCTATAACAAACTAACAAAAGATAAATATAGATCGTTAAAAAAATTATCATCTTTTTGGGATCTTTATATCCCAATCTTAATCTTTTTTTTTATTTAAATATTTTGTTATCTTTTATTTGAATTTTCCTTAAATAGTTATATTTTTATTTTTGTATATTTTTTCATCTATATTTATTTGTTATTCATATATACATAATTACCTTTTTATTTTAAAAATCATTTCACTCGTAATATTTTTTATTTAAATTTTTTTTAATTGCTCATATATAAATAGCTAACTTTTTATTTTTATAATTAATTGACTCGTAATATTTTTTATTTAGTTACTTTTTTTTATTTTTTATTTGACTCTTTATATTATTTTGTAGTTGAAATTTGAATAGTTATCTTTTTATTTTTTTATTTTATATTTTTATCTCTACCTCTTTGTTATTCATATTTAAATATTTATCATTTTATTTAAATATATATAATCCTTTTGTCTCCTTTATCTAAGATACTACTTTGTCCCTTTAAGAAGTTATTTGTTCCTTTATATAAGAAGTTATTTGGTGGTTTATGAATATTATTGCACGCCATTCATCTAAAAACAAATATTCAAATGTCTCCTCAAGCAAGACAAAAAGGTGATGAGTGCCACTGATTCAACCCATAATAATCAAGTTAGAGCACCACATCATATTGTCCGAGGAGCAAAGAATAATTTCCCCTTAACATAAATTCTTGACATGCTCTGAAATAAAATATTGATATAAATATGATAGGTATGACATTGATTGGTGTATTGATCTAGTGATTGATATAAATAATTCACCTACTTTCTTTCACGATGATTGTGATACCATTCTTTTCTTTTTGAATGTTTTGTACTTTAAGAAAGGTCAATAAGATCCGAAACTTGCGCAGAATCAAAATAACAATAAATGGTTGTCTACCGAAAAAAAATTTATTATTTTAGTTATAACTTATTACACTATTTAAGATATTTTTATTTTCGGTTCCGATTCGTAGCTCGAATTTTTCGTGGCTCAAGTGGCTCAAACTCTCAAAACGACGTCGTTTTAAGATTTTTTTGATTCTCTTACCGGTAAGATAATATTTTTCGTACCATTCGGGCCATTCGAGCCTCACTTTCTCGAGCTACAGAGCATTTTCCTTTTATTTTTCATATTTTTTTAATTATGAATCAATTATGTCACTTATACGTCTATAGATTTAAAAAAGAATTTAAAAAATTGTTTTGTATATCATTTTTCATAAATAAATAAAGAGTAAATTATAGTAAATCCCTTATGATTTAGTTATATTTTGTCTTTCTAAATTTTAAAACTGAACAAATAACTACTTTAAAATATTATCTTGTTATAATCAAATCCCATTTTGTTAGTGATTTAGATAAAATCAGAATATATGTAAAGTGCATGACATATTTATGATTAGATAAATGTATTATCATCCAAAAAAATTAATAATAGATATTATTAGCCTAAAAAATCAAGAAGTGTTTCATATGATTCACAGGTAACTTGATTGCATTTAAATTCTTGACAGTGGCGACTCTAAATTTTTTTATAGATGAGGTCGCATCAAGTTCTATAATTTTTTTGTAAAAAACTAAACAAAATAACAGTTATTTTCACTACAAGAAATTAAGATTTTGGAATCAAAATTTAGGATAAAATTAATTTTTTAGGGACTAAAATATTTTGTGTAAAAAATATCGTTATTATATTTTTAGCAACAAAAATTGGATATTAGTGATGAATTATTATAATTTGGTACCAAATTTTTGTCTAAAAAATAAACTTTTGAGATCAAATTATTTTGTCCCTAAAATCTATTTATTAGTGACATTTTCAAAATTTTGTCGCTAAAAGCCCTGTTTTTGACTTTTCGGGACGACATTTTAGCGACTATCCTCACGATGATAGAAATTGGTTTTTAAATGTCTTTTGTAACAAAATTTTCACTTTTAAAATAAAAATTAAAATGGTCTCTAAAACTCTTATTTGTTGTAGTGTTTGCTTGATTTTAAAATTTTAAAATTAATTTTTTAGTTCTACTTTTATTTTTTATTTATAAAAACTATTAATCGACTTGATAATTTATTAATAAAAATGGTCATTTGTTATGAAAGTAAAAATTTCAAGTATCATTATGTTAATTTTCAAAACTACATGGAGTAATTCATATTTTAAGCAGACCTCAAAAAGTATATTTGTAATTTATCTAAATATATATAATCTCAATACACTCCTTACATATTTTTAAAATGCTTTTATATTTTTAATTAATTTTTTTTAATATTAATGACAACTAACAATTATTTTTAATATTTAAAATAATTGTTAGTTAAGTGATAAGAATCTTATTTATCGAACATTAGGTTTAAGGTTAAGTCTCACTTTTTTCTTTTATCTATTTTTTTTTTAAACTAGAAAAATAGGCACTTGACAAAATGAGATAAGAAGCTTCAGGAAACTAAGTTCTTTTGTATAAAAATAAATAAAATGGACACTTAACAAAAGGAGATAAGAAGCTTCAAGAAACTAAGTTTTTTATTTTATTTTATAGAAAAATGGACACTTGGCAAAACGAGATAAGTAGTTTCCAGCCACCAAGTGATTTGTTCACACTTGGCAAAAGGAGATAAGAAACTTTAGTATGTCAAATTTTTTTGTTTTAAATAGAAAAATAGACACTTAGCAAAATGAGATAAGAAATTTTAAAATACCAAGCGATTTGTTCATTTTATATATAATTAGTAGTTGACACATGCAATAAGGCCTCGTTTGGCAAGTAGCTATTTTAGTCTAAAAGTTAAAAAGTTACTAAAAAAAAAAATGCCTATAACTTATACCAAAAAGTCAAATATTCTATTTTCTCTATTTTTTGCACATATTTTTGTTAAAAGTTAAAAAATCATTCTCAAGCATATTAATTTTTTTATATCCATATTTTAGTCAAAAAAAATCAACAAATGTCATTAAAATATATATTTTCCAAATGAAGCATCATTTGTTTGTATAAAATTAAAATAAATTTTCTTATATATTGTAATTTTTATTCTTTTATTTTAGTAAATCTAAGGTCAAAGATTTCAAATCTTATAGTGTAATCATCAATTTAATCTCTTTTTTTTTTTTTTTTTAATTTCAAATAGAAAAATGGAAACATATTCGATAAAGAGAAGTAATCAAAATTTGGACATATTGACTTTCATGTATTGTTTTGAAAAATAGGTTAAAAGTTGATTTTAAATTTTTTTTTTTAAAATATAAAGATAATATGATTTAAAAAAAAAAAAAAAAAACCTAAAGTTGCCAAAGTGGGCCATAGATATAGAAGTACGAATAACAGTTGAGTGTTTTTTCGTGCCGATGTTAATTATTTTTTGACGTTATTTGCCGTCATTCACAGACAAAACCCCACGCGAACCCAATCTTTCAGTAGCGTCAAACTTGACTGCTCTTACTTTTTTGTAAGAATGTACATTCACGTCACTGTAGCTCAGGTGGTGTTTGGCAACTCGATTTTGGTGCATATTTTATCCCCAACGGAAAAAATTTCAAAAATTCGGCACTGTAGCTCAGTGAAGGGCGTGGCCAGCTGTATCGCATTATTTACGGTAAAAAGACAGTTTTGCCCTCCGATTTTTTTGTGTCATCTGCCAAGAGACGTACACACGTCTCTTGTCTCTCATATCTCACATGCTCTCTACCCTCTACCTGGAAGGTTTCACAGCAGAGGCTAGTCCCTACCTCCGGCGCACACATTCCGGAGGAACTGACGGTGAACACCAACAAGCCGATCGTCGAGGATTCTTAAAGGTAGAGATGCGAAACACCATTTGTTAGCTTTTTCTGCACCGATCTGTGAAAATTATGAACTCCCCTGCAATTTCTTTTCTTCCTTCAGCTTCGGTTGTGAACTCCCTTGATCTTCCTGGTGCGCTTCACCAGGAAGTGATTTTTTCATATTGATGTGTTTCGAACTAATGTATGCAAACCATTTTCCCTCTTTCAAATGTTCCTTCATTTTCGGTTTTATAAAAGGATTTTGTAGATCAACCTTTTACGTCGTTTGTGCCATGTAAATAAGAAGTAAAAATCCATTTCAAATTCTGCACAGCAGCTCTGATTCTTGTTAGGAATTTTTTTTTCCCCCCTATTTTTATTTTCACTGTAAGTACAAAAAATTGGACAAAATAACAAAAATGGAAATTATTTTTTGTACTGTAATTTTTCATAAAAACCTGAAATTCAAAAATATAAAAAAATATATAAATTTGCCTTTCATCAACAATTAATCAAATTAACCGATGCTTTTTTCTGGGGAAAAATTGAACAAAAATTAACTGATGCTTTTTGCTGGTTTAATGAACTTCTTTACAGCAGTTGTTTAACCACATATCATAATTTTTTTTTTTCATATAATTTCATTTTCAGTTCAAATAGGTTTGGCTTTGCACATTTAACTAATTTGCATCTCTCTGTTTTGCACTCTATGTACATTATTTCCATGCCACAACGCATCACCATTGTTGTGATGTATTGGACTACTTCCAGATTTGCTACGCAAAATTAATTGACAATGAATGAAGTTATGCAAGTGAAAATGAAGTATTTGTTCATATTTGTTGAATCTGTTATGTTGTTCATATTTGTTCCCAAACGTATCTATCATGTGTTAGCCATTACAAGAGTCATCCTTGCTTATGGACACAAACCAAATGTTAAGAAATGGTCAAATGTGATCTGTATTTTTAGTAATTGGAATCCCAAAGCTTTCTGAGTGACCTTAATTACCTATTAACTCAATATGTTATTGTCTGAAAACAATCAACTGTTGTTTTTATTTTGTGGATTGTAATTCCTGAAATATGTTATGCTGGTATAAATTCACTGTTACATTTCATGGAATAAATTTGCAATGCAATTATAACCCAAATCTGTGGTGTACGTTATTGTTATGTGCTTGGTCTTTGTGTAGTAATTATGGCTTCCTCTTTTTCCACTGCGACGTCAACATGGCCACAACGCATGTGTGCTTGTGGCTATGGCCACTGTTTTGTGAAGGTATCCAGATCTCACAAAAATCCTTTGATTTTTCATAAACGTAAATTGTCCTTCGATTTTTCATTTGCAGACAAACAAGACTGCTTACAAATTCAAGACGAAACCGTTGGAGCATGAAGATTTGATGCGTGCAGTATTCACTGGTGCAACTGCGACTGGCAAACGCCATTGGACGCCGGGGGAGAAGCCTGTGGATGTTGGCGAAGGTGAATCCGACTCAGTGGACTCTCCTGGGTTGACACCATTTACGGAACCATATAGACCGGTCGTTAACTCACCTCCAAACTCCCCTACCATTAACCTTGAAGAAGCAAAACCCGGGACAAAGAGGAAAAAAGGAGGTAGCAGTAGTGGAAAGTCGAAGAAGGTCTCTAGTGGAGCATCGGTGCTTGCGGATAGTTTTAACCATCTGTCTAAGGCGGTTGAAGCACAGAAGCACCTGACGGTCAGGCACGGAACTGGTGCATCGCAAAAGTATGGCATTGAGCCATGTATGCAGCGGCTTATGGCTATCCCAAACTTCATCAGTACCCCCCTGTTCCATTTCGCATGCACGGCGTTAGAGAACGCCGATTATCGGGAAATATTGATGTGCATGCCAGATGATGAGAATGTAGTCGGTTGGCTTGCACAATTGCAGGTTTCGAAAGGCCTGTGAGTACTTGTGTTTGGTCGTTCACGAAAAAAAGGGACCTATTTGGTTTTGTTGTATTGTGGTTTTTGTGGACTACTTGTATGGGTCTCGTCTCGTAGTTGTTTTGTTTTTTTTGTGTGGTACTACATCGCTGTACTTACTATTACTTTACTTTTGTGCACGATACATACTTTTGTCTACTGCAGTATGCGATCATGGTGTAACCTCAACTTTTTGGGCATAGTTCGGTTTGATGGATTAATGTTTTTCTGACTCACTAGTTGATGTGTTCCAATTTAATGGTCCAAATGTGCTTACCTTATAACTGGATAATTGATTGGTGCGTTGTCTGCATTGTAGGCGTCATCGACAAATAATGTGGAAAGGTCAAAGTAGCAACTATAGAAATTACGATGATGTAATCATCGAACTTGCTGAGGAAGAAGAAGACATACAAAAAAGCATAATCAGTGACGCTGCGCAGCATGCAATGGAATATTACCTGAAGTACATGGAGAAGATCCCATGCCGAACTTCTATTCTGACCGGTCGTGCCTGAATTCAAGAATTGTTTGATGGGCATGTAGGCAGACGCGAACAAAATTTGCATATGCCGTTGTATGTCTTTCAAGCATTGTGTGACACATTGCGAAGCGACTTCGGTTTACGGGTACCTACAAGACCCCATGGATTACATATTAAAGAAAGTGTTGCTGTCACGACCCAAACCCGGCCCTATGGGTTTAGCACCGTAACCGGCCAGTAATCCGAGATTACCGAAGGCCTGCTTAACAGTAATGCAGTATAACAGAGTTCAGGGCCTGGCAGAAGCCAATACAGTAAATAACTAGTGTCCATTGAGCTGTGAAAATCTGTATGCCAAAAACATTTTTCATGCATTCATACAGTTCAAAACAGTACGGTCTATACACAGTCTATACAATCATATACAAACATTCAGTACGGGGACCTAATCCCTCGATAACAGTACAGTAAACATTTAGCCTATACAATCCATTCGGTCATTACAAAACAGTGAGACAGTACAAAAAGGGGAAATACTAAAACACCCCTAAGCCTTAGCATAACAGGCTCGGAACCTCCAGTGAGGCACGTGGGCTGGCTTGACAAAACTGGAATAACCCTGACGCATCTAGCTTTGGTCCGGTGCCTGTACACCTACATATATATATGACCAGTGAGCCAAAGCCCAGTGAATAACATAAAGCATAAAGAGGTTAAGAATGAAATGTCCTTACAGTAATGAAAACAGTTCATTTAAACAGTATTTCAGTCTTTCAGTCAGAACGGTTATTCAGTCATATGTGGTACATCCATTAGCATAGCAGTAACAGTAGGTCATAAAGACCGAACATTAATGATGGCCAGTCATTCAGTAAACAGTATGGTTCCACAAGGGAACCGACAGAGATCTCTGTAACAGTATCAATAACAGTAGGTGCTAAGGATGCCACAGTATAGTTCAGAAATAAAGGACATACTTTCATTCAGTAAATAATATCAGTGCAGTAAACAGTTCAGTTCAGTATTCAAAAGATAGTCATTTTGAACATATCTTTACACAATTGTTACTCACAGTGTTCTGGGCTATCAGTAGCTAGCGCGTCTCCTCGGAATGCCAACCCTATACAGTCAACAGATTGAACACACTCTAAGTTTAACAGTTGGGAAGTCTAATAATTAACTTCCTATTAGGCCTCGGTGTGTTCTACATGTATAGCCTCATTACGATGTCTTAAACTAGGCCTAAGAATGCCTAGGATGGAATGAGGGTGCAAAAGACACTTAGAAAACAATTCCAAAATTTTCAGTGAAACAAGGCCTCCGCTCGAGGGCAGGTTTCCCCGCTCGAGCGGACAAGCAGGACAAGGGTCCCCGCTCGAGCGTCAACTTCCCCGCTCGAGCGTAACACACCATCCTCCGCTCGAGCGTACATTACTCCGCTCGAGCGGACTGATGAACAGTACGAGATGCTGGATGCTCGATTTCTCCGCTCGAGCGCGCATTACTCCGCTCGAGCGGACTGCAACACAGTCAAAAATACTGGGAGCTTGATTTCCCCGCTCGAGCGGCACTTCCCCCGCTCGAGCGGAAGGCAAAAATCTGGAAAACCCAGATTCGAACTCCAAGTCCAAAACCCAGTTTTCAAACACCAAAATCGATCCTCTTGGGCCCATTTTCTGGAAAACTCTTTAAAACACATAATGTTACTAGACTCCAAGCTCAGTTTGTAAAAATCAAAGCCCAAGGGAAGTTTAATCAAGCTCATTTCCAAATCAATTTTCAAGAATCATGCATGAACCACATTCAACATGACATGCATGCATTCAAACCAATTCAAGGCTCCAATGTGATGCTCTAATGAGCTCTATAGTTGGAAAACAAAATGAAAACATGGATTTGTACATGCTTATGAACATGCATGTGTCATATGACTAGGAAATCAACTTAAAACTCAACAATACCAACATGCATGCAAAGATTGAGCTTCAATTCAACACTTTTGGACCAAATCGTGTCTTAGCTCTACAATGAAGCATGAGTCATGCAAGAACAAGGTTAAACTCAACAATGAGAAGGTCAATGGCCTACCTCAAGTCTTGTATTCAAGGTCTATGGGCTCAATTTGCAACCACACTTCAATTCCTTCAAGCTTTCAAGCCAAAACTACAAGAACAATTCTCTCTCTCTCTAACTCTCTTCTAAATTCGGCTGTGATGCTCAAATGTGGCTGATGAAATGAGCTGGTTCAAGTGTAATATGGAATAAAGTGTTGACATAGTGGGCCACTAAGAGTGGCAATATGGTAATTAAGTTAAATTTGGTAATTAACTCCTTTTAATCTAATTTAATCATTCATAATCAATTTTCAGATAAATATACCATTAAATCACAAATATTCTACTGATCCCAAAACTCTAAACGGTTCCTAATTCGGCCGCCGATAAGGCCTTCAATTAGCAATTTAAACACGAAACATGAACAGCTAATCAAATAGATCAAACAGATAGAAATGCAATACAATAGATAAACTCAATCAATTCAGTTTCGATTTCAATCAGTTTATTCAGTACTTCACTTAATTCAATTATCAGTCATTATCAGTTCAGTTTAGCAGTAACCAGTAGCTAATTCAGTAGTTTATCGGTAATCAGGACGAGGGTTGTTAGAGTCTCCCCTCCTTATAAGGAGTTTAGTCCTCTAAACTCGAGTTACCTTCATTCTGGAAGAAAACAGGATTCAGCGGGAACAAATCAGGATATCGCCTAGCCATGTCATCTTCCCTTTCCCAAGTGGCATACACACCACCATGGTTCTACCAGTCGACTTTCACTAGCGGGATCTCTTTGTTTCTCAGTTTCTTGATCCGTCGGTTTACAATCTGTATAGGCCGTTCCTCGTAGGTGTAGTCATCACTCAACACGATACGAGTAGGCTCAATCACGTGGAAGGGATCCCGGAGATAATCTCTCAACATTGAAATGTGAAAAACATTATGCATATGCTCCATTTCAGGAGGGAGTGCAACTTGATACGCCACCGGATTGATTTTCTCAATAATCTGATACGGTCCGACATATCTCGGCGCTAACTTGCCTTTGACTCCAAAACGAGTCTGGCCTTTCATTGGTGTCACTTTCACAAACACGTGATCACCCACTTCATACTCTCTGTCCCGTCTTCTGACATCCGCATAACTTTTCTGTCTACTCTGTGCGGTTTTCAGTCTCTGCTGTATCAGTTTTATCTTTTCAGTCGTTTCATAAACAATTTCGGGCCCCAGCAACGGCCCATCTCCAACTTCTGCCCAGCAAATTGGAGATCTACACTTTCTGCCATACAATGCCTCGAAAGGCGCCATACCAATACTCGAATGGTAGCCGTTGTTGTAGGCGAATTCAGCCAACGGCAAATGACTTTCCCAGTTTCCTTGGAAATCAAGGACACACATTCTCAATAGATCCTCTAACGTTTGGATGGTCCTTTCTGACTGTCCATCTGTCTGAGGATGGTAGGCACTACTCAGCCTCAATTCGGTACCCAATGCAGTCTGTAGGCTTTGCCAGAACCTCGATGTAAACTTCGAATCCCTGTCAGAAACAATAGACACAGGCACTCCGTGCAGTCTAACGATTTCATCAATATAAATAACAGCCAGTTTGTCCGCATTATAAATTGTCTTGACAGGTAAGAAGTGAGCAGATTTGGTCAGTCTATCAACAATAACCCAAATAGAATCCATACATTTCCTGGAGCGAGGTAACCCAACGATAAAATCCATCGTGATATGCTCCCATTTCCACTCTGGTATGGGTAAGGGTTGCAGTAATCCGGCAGGTCGTTGATGTTCAGCTTTGACTTGTTGGCAGTGAAGACACTTGGACACAAAGTCGGCAATTTCTTTCTTCATTCCAGGCCACCAGAAATTCTGTTTCAGATCTTGATACATTTTCGTATTCCCTGGGTGGATAGACAATTTTGAATTGTGGCCCTCTTGCAGAACTCTTCTTTTCAATTCAGTGTCATTCGGTACACACAGTCTATCTTGAAACTTCAATACATTGTTGTCAAATTTGAACCCCGGTCTCGGTTTTGAATCTCTTTCTTCGATGATTTTCCTCAAGTAATCATCCAGTTGTTGTTTCTCCTTAATCTCTTCAATCAATGCTGGTTGAGCAGAAATAGCAGCTAAGGTTCCACCTTGTTCCTTCAAAACAATTTCAATCTCAGACTTTTCAAGGTCACAAAGCAACTCCTTCTGTCCAGTCAGCAAACAGGCTAGGTTGGCAATTGACTTTCGGCTCAATGCATCGGCAACGGTATTGGCTTTTCCCGGATGGTACAGAATCTGTAGGTCATAATCTTTGATCAGTTCTAGCCATCTCCGCTGCCTCATATTCAGTTCTTTCTGAGTGAAAAAGTATTTCAAACTCTTGTGGTCGGTGTATACTTCACATGTTGCCCCATACAAATAGTGACGCCAAATTTTCAATGCAAAAACCACAGCGGCAAGTTCTAGATCATGGGTTGGGTAGTTCTTTTCATGCGGTCTCAACTGTCGGGAAGCATAAGCAATAACTCTCCCATTCTGCATTAAAAACATCCCAAACCCTTATGAGAAGCATCACTAAAAAGTATAACCATCCGTACCTGAAGGTAGAGTCAAAACCGGTGCAGTTACAAGTCGAGTTTTCAACTCTTGGAATGCTGATTCCCTCTGGTCAGTCCAGTCAAATGATATCCCCTTCTGTGTCAACTGAGTCAGTGGTAAGGCAATCTTGGAGAAATCTTTGACAAATCTTCTCTAATATCCAGCCAATCCCAAAAAGCTTCGGACTTCAGTCACATTTGTTGGTCTAGGCCAGTTTACTACAGCTTCAATTTTCTGCGGATCAACAGAAATTCCATCTTTGCTAACAACGTGCCCCAAAAACATAACATGATCGAGCCAAAATTCACATTTAGACAGTTTAGCATACAGTTTCTGTTCTCTTAAGGTTTGTAGGGCAAGTCTCAGATGGTGCTCATGTTCTTCAACGGTCTTAGAATAAATCAGTATGTCATCAATAAACACTACAATGAAATCATCAAGGTATGGTTTAAAAATCCTGTTCATAAGGTCCATAAATGCAGCAGGGGCATTCGTGACTCCGAATGGCATAACTAAAAATTCATAATGGCCATACCTCGTTCTAAAAGCAGTTTTACCAATGTCTTCTGGTTTGACTTTCACTTGATGATACCCTGATCTGAGATCAATCTTGGAAAACACTTGTGCACCTTGTAACTGATCAAATAAATCATCAATACGTGGCAATGGGTATTTATTTTTCACAGTTACCTTGTTCAATTCGCGATAATCAATGCACAGTCTCAGTGAGCCGTCTTTCTTCTTTACAAACAAAACAGGTGCACCCCACGGTGAAGTACTGGGTCTGATAAACTTCTTGTCTAACAGTTCCTGCAATTGCATTTTCAATTCTTTCAGTTCAGTTGGGGCCATTCTGTAAGGAGCTTTAGATATTGGTTGTGTACCCGGAACTACATCAACGGTGAATTCAATCTCCCTGTCAATTAAATCCCCTGGTAGATCATCTGGAAATACATCTGGGAATTCTCTAACTATAGAAATGCAATTCACATCAGTTTTAGCATCAGTACTAGCAGATATAGTCAGTACAGAACACAGATATCCTTTACACCCCTTCCTAATCAGTTTGACAGCTTTCACAGAAGAAATCAGATATGGAGGAGGCACTACTCCAACCCCATCAAATACAAATTCAGGTAAACCCGGTGGACGGAAAACAACTTGTTTGGTCACACAATCGATAGTAGCATGATATTTTTGTAACCAATCCATCCCCAATATTACATCAAAGTGATCAATATTCAATGGCAGTAAATCAATAAACAAATGCATATCCCCAACAATAATCTCACAAGTAGGATACATATATGCACATGTCATGGATCCCCCAACAGGTGATGATACCGCTAACAAGTAATTCATAGGTTCTAAGGGTCTATTCAATTTTCGTGAGAAAGCATGTGACACATAAGAATGTGTAGACCCCGAATCAATCAATACATATGCATTTTGAGCACAAATAGAGAGGATACCTGACACAACAGTCTCAGTGTTTTGCACGTCTCCCGGTACTAGGGCAAACACTCGGCCCTGCCTCATAGGCTCTTTCCCGGTAGCTTTGGGGTTAGGCTTCGGTGCTACATTTGATGCTGTTGCGTTCGGTGTAGCTTTACCACTAACTGGTGGAGCAGAAGGGCAGTCTTTAATTCTGTGGCCCACCTTGCCACATCTGAAACAAGCTCCAGAAATCTGATAGCAAACCCCTTTGTGCTTGTTGCCACATATGGAGCAGGGTGGAGTAAATCCACTCCCTTGGCTGGGGCTAGTCGTCGACCCCGTATTCTGTTTCTTGTTTGCTGGGTTATGCTTGCCTTTCTTGAATTTAAAACCCTGCCTTTTTCCTTGCCACTCAGTGGTTGGTGTTTCAGATTGTTTCACTGCTGCAATATTCGTCTCGGCCATCAACGCCCGGTCGAGAACACCCACAAAAGTCGGTAGTTTCAAAACATTTATTCGGTCCTGTATAGCAACACTAAGGCCTCCTTCAAACCTTCTGGCCTTCTTATAATCGGTGTCCACCATGTGTGGTGCATACCTAGCAAGTTCGGTGAATTTCTTCTCATACTCTGCAACAGACATTTTGCCCTGTCTCAGTTGTTCAAACTCCGTTACTTTTCTGTCCCGGATGCACTGGGGAAAATATTTTTCAAAGAAGGACTCCTTGAACTGAGCCCAAGTCATAATAGTATTTGCATCGCGGGTCAACATCCACCACCTTCTTGCTTCTTCTGAAGGGTGAAGGTTGCTAACAGTACTTATTGGCTTCGGAGCACGGAAACATTTCAAACAATTTTTCTGTTTCAAGCACCCAAGCTTCAGCCTTCAATGGTTCAAGGCCTCCCTGAAAGGATGGCGGTTTTAGCTTGCTGAACTTTTGGGTAAGAGCAATAATATCCCCCTCATTTGCATTCACATTTTGCACATTCTGTTCCGGTTGCACCGGAGGAGGAGGAGGTGGCTGTGGATTCTGTTGTTGATCTAGTCTTTCAATTATCAGTCCCATCATTAGTTCAAGTCTGGCCATTCTGGCCTCAGAGGATGATGATTCAGTTTCATTTGCAGTGCTTGCGTTATCCATTTCACTATAGACAGTTATGACAGTTATCATTATAAACGGTTGTACAATTAAACAGTTTAACATTTTATCACATAATCAGTCAGTCATAAGCACACACTTTTCAAGTTCATGAGATGCCCTAATTGCTTTTCTAGGACACCCTATAGCTCATTTGGACACGTGTGTGCGGTATAACTCGTGGTTAAGTATCGCTCTGATACCACTCTGTCACGACCCAAACCCGGCCCTATGGGTTTAGCACCGTAACCGGCCAGTAATCCGAGATTACCGAAGGCCTGCTTAACAGTAATGCAGTATAACAGAGTTATACCCTTCTTAATTAGTAGTTTACCCTTTTTGGTGAAGTCGTGCAGACTCGATCCAACCGGGATGATGCCCAGCTTCAACCAATCATATCTCCTCCACCCGGACTTGGCTTTGGGAGATTCTTGAGTACAAAGTGAAGCCCCGGAAGTCTTCTTTACAACGGTGGTGGCCTCATAGCTTAACTCCCAGTATGCAATTGAATAAGCCTGATTCAGCGAGGGCCGCTCGACTTTCTTCTACCCGGATTCATGGCGAACTTCTTCTCCAACCTATTTTCTCCCCTCCTCTCCTCTTTTCTTCAACTCCAAACCCCTAAACAAAGTGTTTTGAAGGGTTTGCCTCTCTCCTTGCCGAAGGAATTGAATCTTTGGCCTGCACATCTCTCAACACCGAGCAAACCATCAGTAATGCCCAAGTCTTGAGGGCAGTCAAAAATGGGGTGTCTACAGTTGCCCCTCTTTGACAGAACTCGTAAGTCATAACAATGACGGGAGTGAGTGTCAAAGCCCAGAGACGACCCATTTTTGATGAGGCTGAAGACTTGGACAAACAAAAATACAAATGAATAAGTGGTTGTGCCCGCAGGCTGCCTATGTATCCCTTTGCAAGGAATCAAACCAGCGTAGTTCAGGGGTAGGATGCGAAGTGATGCACGATGCAAGTGCATAACTTATGATCATGCAAAGAGAGCTGTGATGAAGCAATTATGCAAAATAAATGCAACATTTTAAGCGAATGCTATGCAAGCAAGTAAACGTGAACCAACCTACATCTCATGCAGAAAGGATGTAAGAGAATTATGCAATTCTCACGAACATGTGCGTTAGATACACAAAAGTGAACGAAGTGTGATGGATACACTAAGTGGACAAACATGTGTGATGGATACACCAAAGTGAAGAGAGTGTGATGGATACACTATATGAATAAAGTGTGATTGATACACAAGGTGAGTGCAGTGTGATGGATACACTGTATGAAGCAAAGTGTGATGGATACACAAGATGAGCATAGTGTGATAGATGCATAAAGAGAAAGTGTGTGATTGATACACAAAGCGAGCGTGTGATTGATACACAAAGCGAAAGTGTGTGATTGATACACAAAGCGAGCGTGTAATTGATACACAAAGTAAGCATAGTGTGACAAATGCATAAAGAGAAAGTGTGTGATTGATACACTAAGCAAATATGTGATAGATATACTAAGCGAATGTGTGTGATGGATACACAAAGGGGGCATGTGTGATTGATACACATAGCGAGCGTGCGTGATAGATACAAAGCGAGTGTGTGAGAGATACACTATATGAACGAAGTGTGATTGATACACTAAATGAATGAAGTGAGCGAAGCGTGATGGATACACAAAAGGCAAACACAAAGTGTGATAGATGCACTAAGTGAACAAGTGTGATGGATACACAAAAGGCAAACGCAAAGTGTGATAGATACACTAAGTGAACAAGTATGATGGATACACAATAGGTGAACACGAAGTGTGATCGATGCACTTAGTGAACAAGTATGATTGATATACTAAAGGTGAACACGAAGTGTGATAGATACACTTAGTGAACAAGTATGATGGATATACTGAATGTGAACACGAAGTGTGATAGATGCACTTAGTGAACAAGGTATGATTGATATACTAAATGTGAACACGAAGTGTGATAGATGCACTTAGTGAACAAGTATGATTGATATATTAAAGGTGAACACAAAGTGTGATAGATGCACTTAGTGAACAAGGTATGATTGATATACTAATGTGAACACGAAGTGTGATAGATGCACTTAGTGAACAAGTATGATTGATATATTAAAGGTGAACACAAAGTGTGATAGATGCACTTAGTGAACAGGAGTATGATTGATATACTAAAAGTGAACACAAAGTGTGATAGATGCACTTAGTGAACAAGTATGATTGATATACTAAATGTGAACACGAAGTGTGATAGATGCACTTAGTGAACAGGAGTATGATTGATATACTAAAAGTGAACACAAAGTGTGATAGATGCACTTAGTGAACAAGTATGATTGATATACTAAAGGTGAACACGAAGTGTGATAGATGCACTTAGTGAACAAGTATGATTGATATACTAAAGATAATGAAGTGTGATGGATACACTAAAGTAAATGACGTGTGTGATGGATACACTAAAGTAAATAAAATGTGTGATGGATACACAAAATGAGAATGTGTGTAGTAGATACACAAAAATGAAGAGAGTGTGATTGATACACTAAATGAATGAAGTGTGATTGATACACTAAATGAGAAGGTGTGTGATAGATACACAAGAGTGAATATGTGCGTGGTAGATACACAAAATGAGAACGTGTGTAGTAGATACACAAAAATGAAGAGAGTGTGATTGATACACTAAATAAACATGTGACAGATACATGAGGCAAACAGAGTGAATGAGGTGTGATGGATACACTAAAGTAAACATGTGATATGAAGAGAAGAATGGTGTGATAGATACACAAAGTGAATGAAGTGTGATTGATACACTAAGGCAAATAAAGTGTGTCAGATACGCTGAGTGAATGAAGTGTGATTGATACACTAAGTGAATGAAGTGTAATTGATACACTAAGGCAAATAAGGCGTGTTAGATACACTATTCTGGCTTGAATCAGACTTGATCTTGAGCTTGAGGTAGAGGTACACTCATACTTCGGAGCATTGGCAAGGCCTGAAGAGGTACACACGGGATGTAGTCTCGGAACTTACTGAAGTTGAAACGAACTCAGATACCCGACGTTTTCCTCTTTTGCTTTTGCTTTGCAGTCCGGAACCATTATAGCTTCAGATAGGTCCCGGTTCTACTGTTCTCATATGACCTGGGTTGAACCCTGCGGTTTTATGAAAGAACAAATATTGTTTTGCACAAATGTGGAGAATGGCACAACACTCTGAGCACAAGATGATTTTTTTGAAATTGACGGTGAGAATAAGTTCTCGACTGGGTATTGAGCCTACGACTGAACACAGCACACCACAACTCAACAACGGAAAACAAAAAGGTAAACAACCTAAGCACATCTATTGACACTCGAAACGACTCAAAACAAGAATCAGGACAGACAAAACAAAACACAAGACTCAAATGCGCACAGGGAGCCTGTTTCACCGGGTATTATTTCTCACCCTTTCTCATTTGTGATTCTCACAACACTCGGCCCTCAAGCTCTGTTTTTCTGAAAAAGCCCTTTTCCTCACTTTTTCTCTCAGCGCACATCTCTCTATTCTTCAATCTCTCATTTTTCATCCCTCCCCAGAGTGGTTGGTGGATAGACAAGAAGTTGCGGGCTCTTGCCCCTAACATTCTGCTAGATTCTTTTTCTTCTGCACACAGCAGTGAACTTTCCCACAGAGGGGTTACGCCACAACTGGGTGTGTAGCAAATCTGTAGTTGACATTGGTTGACGATGCTCTACTAGGGAGTTTGGACGTGGTTAGATCTGTCCAGATGAGGAAGTGGAACATCTTGATCCATTCCAATTCGTGCTTCGCACTTGACTTGATACCTCGCTGCTTGGAGGACGTGAGAGCCTTCAGCCCTTTGTTGTTGACTTCAGTTGTGCCCTCTTCTGGCAGGTAGAGTGCCCTTCTTGGCAAGTATGTTGATGATGGGGAAAAGACAGAACACCTGACTCAACTGTGCCCTTAGTTCATCATTTTGACCATTTTTTTTTTTTTGGTTTTAAAACAATTTTGACCAACATGAAAGTTAGATTAACATGCTTATTCAACTTTTTGATTTTGAAAATCACGCAAGTTAGGTTGTGAGTACTGAAAATTTTCCTTTTTTGGGTCCAAGAAAATGGTCCAGTTTTGGAAAAGATGGAATAATTTTCGAGAGAATTAGTCAACCTCAGTAAAAATTCTCAAAAACTATTTTTGTAAACGACCAATGCTCAACAAGCACGGAATCTACTCTTGAGATGTGCAACCTCGGATCCATAAGCAATGGAAAATTGCCCCTTGTTTGAAGGACACTGCATGGCAACGGAAAGTTGCCCCTTGTTTGAATGGCACCACAGTGCATTAAATGGCAACGGAAAGTTGCCCCTTGTCTAAATGGCACCGCAGCGTATTGAAATCAATCCTTCAGAGTGACCATCACAACCGAACTCTCGGATACAGAGAAGGCAAAAATGATCAAAACCATTTCATGGACACAACTGAATTTGAAGTGTTTTAGGGCTGGACTTCAGAATGAAGTTGCCTACGTATCCCAAAGATGGGAATCAAGCCTTACGTAGTTTGGGGTTAAGGTACACTCGGGTATTTAACCTCTCATTTTTATGCTCTAACTTTTGCCAAGGCGCCTGTTGCAGGTTTTCGACCTTGCGAGCTTTGTTCTTCTTTTTTTTTTTCTTTTCTTTTTCATTTTTTCTCTTTTTTTTTTTTCTTTTAGGCTCTAACTTTTGCCAAGGCGCCCGATGCGGGTTTTCGACCTTGCGAGTTTCTTTTTCTTTTTTTTCTTTTTTTTCTTCTTCTTTGTTCTTCTTTTTTTTTCTGTATTTTTTCTTTCCTTTTGTATGTATTTTTTGCTTGCTCTAACTTTTGGCTGGGTCGCCCTTCCGGGTTTTCGGCCCAGCGAGCCTCTCAAAGGGTAAAAGTGTAGCAAGTCCATGCCAAATGGTTTTAGGGTTTTGATGCCATCCGTATCCAGGAGAGTGGCTGTTGATTCGCAAGAGAACTCATCTTCGGCTCTTCGGGCACATCTGACATCTTTGCCCCTAGTTTGAGGGGGGCTTCTGATCTAGCTTCCCAAGCCTCTCTTGACGACATCTGATCTTCTTGATTTGACTTTCTTGCCTCTTGTTCGAGGGCTGCTTTGAATCTGGTCTCACAGGCCTCACGTTGTAGTTAACCGTTGAACATTCTGAGTTTGAGTCCAAGGTTCGAAAATGAGGGGTCGAGTCTCGAGGCTGAGAGCGATCCTAGGCTGCACAATCTCAAGAGCGATTCCACACATGTCTTCGCAGGACCGCGCAAAACATTTTTTTGAAAGTTTTTAAGAAAACGACAAATCGCTTGCGCTGAAGACAGTGTAGGACCAATCTGGATCAAAGCTAGGGTCCTTCTCAGTACTCACACTAACAAGCATGATTTCATTCATTAAGGCTTAGCACGCCTCTCTTTCTCTCAATTGATCAAATTTTTGCAAATCCCAGGAATTCCTTCCTCTTCGTTTTCACCACAGTGTTTGAAAAAGTTTTGAAAAATTTAGGCCAATGCAATGACTTCAAGGCACAGAAAAGACAGAGTTCTTAGTCAAATACTTCCATCTCATTTAGAATTTCTGGTACAACTGGCACACGGCAGAAGCAAACACAAAAGCATGAAAAACCACTGCTGTTCATTCAAATCTGTTGGCACAACTAGCTCCCTGGCGAAACAGACTCAAAAGAAAGTGAAAAGACAAACACAAAACAAAATGGCGATGCCCGAGGTAGCACCCCCAAATCATCCGACCTTTGTACAATAGGACTGACTCGATACAACAAGACACCCTGACTGACTCAGTATGAAAAAACTGACTCAATACAAATGACAAGACTGACCCAATACCCAAGTCAGAAAGTACAAAACTAGCATTCGCAAATGCTCAAAACAGTGCGTGCCAAACGCCACATCTGGAGTAAACTGAGTGTTGCCCACAGGTGGTTCATCCCCTGATCATATCGTATTATCCCCCAAGTTCACTGACCCAGTGACGATAGACTTTACTGAGCTGGTGCGATGATGACGTTGTTGTCAAACAAATCTTGTACATCATGGCGCAGACGAAAGCAGCTATCGGTCTCATGACGGTTTGTTGATGGTACGCACAGTACTTAGTCCGGTCATGCTTGAAGGGAGAGGATCAGGTAAAGGCCGTTGTTCCAATGGTTTCAGATGTCCTTTCCGGATTAAGACCTCTAGAGCCTTTGACAAAGGCATATGAAGTGGGGTGAAAACCCTCTTGACTCGGGGTGGGTATTGGTTTTCTGTGAGCTACTTCCGGACGCACCGGTGAATGGGGTAGCTTTTTTTGATGTGGTGGTGGTGACCATGCCCACTTCAGAAGGTCTTGCAGCTGCATCACCACTAGTGGTCGCATTCGAATTGCGGGTAAATGCCCTTCTGGGCTGCTCCTTTTCCTGGTCAATAAGGCCCTGCTTTATAGCGTCCTCGATTTGTACCCCAATCTCATGGAGGTCTGCAAAGGTGGGTAAGGGGAGGACGATCATCTTCTGCATCAGCCTGGGTTGGAGATTGCGCACAATCATCCGTATCTGGTCCTTGTCGACCGGCCTGGTGGTCATTGAAGAAGCTTTGGCCCTCCAACGGGTTACAAAGTCGGAGAAGCTCTCCTTTGGCTCCTGCCTAGTTGTCTCAAGATCACGGGTTGTGATCTCAATCTGGGTATTGTATGAATATTGTGCGACGAAGGCCTCGGACATCTCCTCCCAGCTTCGTTTCACTGAGTCCTCTAATTTGGCGTACCAGATGGCTGCGATACCCGACAGGGTCCTGCTAAAAAGGGAGAGCTTCTGTAATCTTGTCAAGCCCATCGGGCGCAGAACATCTGAAAACAAACTCAAGTGGACCATGGGATCTCCCGACCCGTCAAAACGGTCGATGTGAAGCATCTTGAACCTGTCCGGCAATGTCACAGCTGTGTCCGTGTATCCATCTTCAATGTCAGGGATGGTCTTGACTCCCTGGGATCTCTTGAACAGCTTTTCAAGCTTGCTCAACTTCAGTGCTGTGGGATCCGTCTCGAACTCAAAGGGAGAGTCCGGTAGGTTGGTGGGTGTTTTTGATAACTGGGGTAAAATTGGGGGTAGAGCCGGCCCTACCGGAATGTCTGTACCTTCCTGGACATTTGGCGTCTCCCCAGGTGCTGGAGCTCCTACTGGGGGAGGAACTTGTTGTGAAGCAGACGCGCCGCTTTGCTATTGCAGCCTGGTGATGAGCTCGGCCTGCTGAGCCATGATTGCAGCCTGCTGCTTGGAGAATTCCGCTTAGCGGACAGCGTCTTGCTGCATGAGTTTCATAGTTTCCTACATCTGACGCATCATTGCCTCTACCCCCGACGTATTCTGTTGATCCATCTGACTGACTGGTATATCTATCTCTGTGATAAAAAAACTGAGGCCTCAGCCTGACTGTTCACTGGTGGGGTGGATAAGGGTTACTGATCTGGTAACTGCTGAACCGGTGACCCGTGCCTGACTGGCCCTTTTTACTCTGCCTTTGGCAAACTGAATCTCTGTCCCGACAAAGTCTATCAACACGAGTCCAATGTACCCGGGGGATATTGGAGCCTTCTGAAGCTATAGTTCCAAGACTACCTAGCAAAAAAGAAAACAGACAGCATCTCAGCTCAACTTCACTGGAACTGATACGAGCAAAGCTGAACGACTGTATTCTATTACTGATCACTGTTCCCCGAAATCATTGCCCCAAATCTGAATCTGATACTCGCAGATATAACTGATTCTCAAAAATACTAATACTGGTGCCCGCAGGCCGGATATCCAGGCCCGCAAATTGGTATATGCATTCCCTGTAGAGATACACTTTAAAAGCACGTAGCATGTAAAAGAGAACCAATACACCCCTATGTTGGGGTAGGGTTTCCCTGTCCTATTTTGTCAGGAGCTAGGGTTTCACTACGCACGCAGCGGTTTCAAACAACCTATATTGGGTAAGCAACCTGTCCTAGTTTGGAATGGTCACTGTGGATTTCGATATGCACTAGGTCGAATGGTCAAAAAGGGTGCCCCGGTAAAACCGGGGTTTGTGTTCCCATACTGGCAGAGCCCGCAACCGGTCAGCCTTATGGACATGCCTTGACAAGACAAGCCTCCGGCAAACCGCTCAGGAATAGCAGATGGCCAACACGGTGTCCTAGGCGCACCAATGCAAATGCAATGCAAAGAGACACATAAACGTAGTCAAAACAGGATATCACGAGTTTGAGTCATGCTCTCTAAAATCCCCAGCAGAGTCGCCAGAAACTGTAGACGCGCCCGTGGGCTGACCTCGCTACAGCTCGGACTCGATTTGTGTCACGGTTCGTAATCTGAACCAAAGAGTCCAAATCCGGCAAATCGTTTGAGAAAACAGATTTTTGAGAAAGAAGTGCCAAACATGGACTGCTTTGCCAGATACAGAGTCGCCACCTAAATATTTTTTAATGGGGGAATTTAGGAAACCCTGACTCGGTGCCGAAGGCCACATGTCCGTCATCACCAAAGTGGTCTTGGCTCGGGAGCTTGGGTACGATCGGGGAAGGTCAGCTATGAGCACCCCCTTTCACCCGGTCCGAAGACCGGCCTCTACTAACCGTGATATCCGATTTTGAAAACGTTATGTGTTCTTATTCCGGTTATTAGCCTAGAATTACTATGTTATGCGCACAGCAAACAAGTATAGACTAGATTGCCTAATTTGGAAATAAGCATTGCATATCCGTTCGTTTTGAAAAAGGCTTCGGAATTTGCTACTCGCAAGTAGGCTAAAACACGGATTTCAACGAGTTTTTCCAACTCAAGCAATCCAACCTCCACCCACGGGCATTCAAACAGTTTATATCACATAAGCAACTAGCCTCATGGTAATCATGCTATTATGGCAACATTCACACGCATGCGATATGCTAAAGCATAAATACTTACATCGTACTCCGTGCCAAAACAATAAACTAGTTAGCAAAATATGCATGACCTAGCTCATGTTAAGATGACTAATGCAACGCATACAGAGTGCAATTAGACAGGCTCGGCTATCCTAAACATGGCATGTGAAATGCACGAGTAACACGTATTCAAGTTAGATTTGAAATACAATGCAGTTTGCGTGATGTACCGAGCCCGGTGCATGTAAATACTGATGAATGATGCACGCATGCATAGTATAAGGTATGCTGATTTAAATATGCCCTAATCTACCATCATAAGCGGGTAAATAAAAGGGAAGAAAGACGTGGGGTTGGAAGACATGCACACACGCACCCACACTTATTACAAGTTCGCCCTCGCTCGGAGGAACCAAAAGAATAATACAGGCCGAATAAATAATTAACTACTCTAGCTAATTAAATATTACAAAACTCTATTTAATTAATTAACAAATTCACTAAGCTATGGAAAGCAGTAAAAGGCCTCGGGAAGAGGGATGCACGCATGCTCGGATTTGCTTCGCCCAGAAATTCATTGCCATGACACATGTTGCCTCTGTTTTCACTGTTTGGCACCTCTGAAGACTGCACAAGTCCCAAGGTATGCTCTCTGCACACTGTGAAGTGCCACCGGCTAGGAGGAATGTCCATCGGCTATGGAAAATGGTCACCGGCCGCTGATGAAGTTATCAGCCATTGATGAAATGCCGGTCGGCACTGTATGTAGCCGACCGGCCAAAACTTCCTGCAGAAACCTGTTTGACAGCAGCAGAGGGCAAACAAGGCATGGCAATGTATTTTCAAAGCAATGTTTGCACCACCACACTCCATATCATGTTTAAGACTCAAGGGAGTGTGGTGTTCGACCCTCGGGCCACCAATCACGCATTTCGATGCATGATGGCCAAAGAGTCAAGTATGCATTTCAATGTCAAATGCAATGCACACAAAACATACAAGGGACCCAACCTCAATCATGGTTGATCAAGAGGCGAGGCAATGCACAACAATGCACATGCGACCTAAACATGCAAGCAAGCATACAAACATGCAATGCAACTACATGGCACACACAATGCTAACAACATAACATGCACAACGCATTGAAACATGGCATACACAATGCAAGATGGACTTACACCAATGTGAGTGGACCTCAGCCACACTCACATCAGTGGCCATTGAATGAAAATGAGACACTCGAAATGCGTGCACGCGTGCACGCAAACCGAGGACCAAACCTAAGGCACGAATGCCACCCTAACAAGGCATGGCAAAGCATGGATCATGGTATGCAAACAATGCAAATTTCAGTAGCTAAAAGTGATGCAAAACAGCCCCGAAATACGCAAACATGACACCCGATGCAAGGAAATGGTCCCGAAATGCGATATTAAGCACATGAAATGACTTGTGGCTATATCAAACATGCATAATTTGAACATGAAGCATGAACACAGAAGCTAGGCAGCCCCAAAACAAGCATGTTTACAGTTTAAATCATGACCAAACAGTGAGCATAGATAGGGTAAAATTAGCATGCAAAAATGGCTCCGCAAGAGGGGTAATGAGGCAAGTCACAGCTGCTGGTCTCAACACAGGTAGCCCCTTCTACAATGTTGAAGAGGGGCCAAAAATATGATATTTCACAGTTTATGACAAGCCCCAAAAACAGATACAAGTATGGCCAAAATGCTATGCAAGAAATGGGCCACAAGAGGGGCAAAGAGGCAACTGATACATGGAGGCCCCAAACAGTGTTGAGCCCTTATTCAATGTTGAATAAGGGCTCAAAATAAGCTCATTTACAGTTTACATCATGCTCCAAAACAGATTACACATGGGCCAAAAATACTATGCAAGATAATGGCATACAAAGGGGTAATGAAGGAAGTGCTAGCTGCTGTCCCCAAAAAGCAAGAGGTCCTCAATCAAACATGAAGAAGACCTCAAAATATGATGATTTACAGTTTGGGTCGGAGCCCAAAAGTGCAAGCAACTATGGCTTAGATATGAAGCAAGAAAAGACTAGAAAAGGGAAGAGGAGGACTCACCCTTGAAGACCAGCAAACCAGCACCTCTTGGACCAAGTTTAGGTGCTCCTAAGCTCTGAAGAACAGCCTCAAGCTGCTGGAATGGATGTTGGAGGTATTGTGCTATGGGTTGATGAAGAAAAGGCCCAAGAACAAGGGTGTTTGATGGTTGAATGGAAGAGATATATTGAGAGATGGAGGGATATAGGTGTATATATCAGATATGTATGTCTATATCTGGTTTTTTGCTCCAAAAAATCCAACCCCATCAAAGGAGGAGAAGAGCTCCTTATATAGGCAACAAAAAGTGCTCCAAGCTTCTCCAAGAAGCTATGCCAAAAGGGGCAAAGGGTGCAAAGGGTTCTAGGCTTCTAGAGGAAGCTAATACAGCTGGCCAAGCTTTCCCAAGAAGCTTGGCCAAAGGTGCAAGCTTCTAGAAGCTTAAAGGGTGCAAAGGGTGCAAAATAGCCACATATATGCACGGGGGAGTGTGCTGGTGCATTCCAACTGGCACAGCTGGGATGCACCAGCCTTGGAGGGTGCAAAGGGTGCAAACCGGCCAGAAAAATTGGTCGTCGGCCAAAATAAAGTGCCGGTCGGCACTATTTTCTGCCGGTCGGCAAAATAGATTTCCGATAGATGATTCCAAGGTCAAAAAACACCCGGTGGGTATGAAAATTGAAGCCCCGGAAGTTAGCTTTCCAATGGCGCAAACCTTGCATCAAAATTCCTCCTGTACAAAAAGTTATGCCCTTTTTGGTGAAGCCGCGCAGACTCGATCCAACCGGGATGATGCCCAGCTTCAACCAATCATATCTCCTCCACCCGGACTTGGCTTTGGAAGATTCTTGAGTACAAAGTGAAGCCCCGGAAGTCTTCTTTCCAACGGTGGTGGTCTCATAGCTTAACTCCAAGTATGCAATTGAATAAGCTTGATTCAGCGAGGGCCGCTCGACTTTCTTCTACCCGGATTCATGGCGACCTTCTTCTCCAACCTATTTTCTCCCCTCCTCTCCTCTTTTCTTCAACTCCAAACCCCTAAACAAAGTGTTTTGAAGGGTTTGCCTCTCTCCTTGCCGAAGGAATTGAATCTTTGGCCTGCACATCTCTCAACACCGAGCAAACCATCAGTAATGCCCAAGTCTTGAGGGCGGTCAAAAATGGGGTGTCTACACACACCAAAAGGCAAAGAATTAGCGCATGTTCTATTGTTTCCTACTGAGCTTTACAAAAAATGCACAAGGTAGAAGCAGACCCATCCAAGATACCAATTCGCTGTAAGAAAACAGAGGTTTTCAACTTGTGTTTCCATGTAAGCCAACCAAAGAATTGCACTTTGGGTGGGAGATGCTTGATCCATACCATTCGAATAGAATTATCAGAAACTCCATAACCAATACTGGTGTGATTATAGAAAACCGAGGCAAGAGACTGTCCTGATTTAGCTTCTAACCAAACTGCACTGTCTTGGGCCTCCAAGTTCAATGAAGGAATTGGAGATAAGATACTAGTGAGTTGAAGAGCTCATTTTTCTCCAATCAAACAGGGGTCTCCTAAAGGTGAATAACCAATGCTGAGTAGGACCAGAGGCATCCACAAAGTCCTTAAGTATCCCTTCCTTATTAAGTGACAGCCTGAAAACCCGAGGGAACTCATCTTTTAGACAAACATCTCTACACCATGTATCATACCAAAACCTGATTTGACAACCATTGCCCACCCTTAATTGTAGATTATTGACATAGAATTGTAAGAGGGACTCTTTCAGCTCCACTGATGTCACAATGCCACTCCAAATGTTTGAAAACTTGGTGCTTGGGCTGAGATTTGGGAACTATCTCCCACTAAGGAATTTGTATTTGCTGCAGATTACTCTCTTCCATAATAAGTCATTTTCAGATGCAAACCTCCACCACCACTTTAGGAGTAAGCACACGTTTACATCCTTAACTCTTCGAATGCCCAGACCACCCAGCTTTATACTCTTAGTTACCTCTGACCATTTCACTAAGTGGAGTTTTTGCCTTGAGTCTAAGCCTCCCCATAAGAACGAGGCTTGAATTTTATCTAACTCCTTAGCAACTCCTTCAGGCAGCCTATATAGAGACAAAAAGTACACAGGTAAGCTTGATAATACTACTTTCACCAAGGTTAATCGACCTGCAAAAGAGAGGAGTCTCCTTTTCCAACCAGCAAGTCTCAACTTAAACTTATCAACAACAGGTTGCCATGTTTTGTTTCTCCTTGGATTAGCACCCAAAGGCAATCCTAGATACTTAATTGGAAGAGTTTGAATCTTACAATTCAACATGGATGCAAAATCAGCAAGTGCAGAGTTAGAGATACCAATATCACAAACCACACTTTTGTGATAGTTAATTTTAAGGCCTGAAGCCACTTCAAAACGCCTGAGTAGTCTTTTCAAGGTAAGGATTTCTGACAGCTCAGCTTCACAAAACAATAGGGAATCATCTGCAAATTGTAGGTGGGAGAGCTGCACTTGATTGAGTCCAATAGATACCCCTTTTAGCAAATTCAACTCCATAGCTCTCTGAAGGAGTATGTTAAGAGCTTTAACAACCATGTTGAATAGAAATGGTGATAAGGGATCACCTTGCCTGAGACCTTTTTGAGGGCTGAATTCCTTGGTTGGTGAGCCATTGACAAGGACTGAAATTCTCGCAGTGGAGACACATTCCTGCATCCATGAGATCCATTTTTGGCCAAACCCAAAGTTTGTGATCATTGAGAATAGAAAGTTCCAATTGATGGAATGAAAAGCCTTTTCAAAATCTAATTTAAAGAGCAGCCTTGATTTCTTGGATTTATGCCAGCCATCCACAACTTCATTTGCAATCAAAACTCAATCAAGAATGCTCCTACCACCCAGAAAGGCTGATTGTGAGTCCCCAATTACCATAGGCATGACTTGTTTAAGTCTAGCTGTGAGGACTTTTGAGAGAATTTTGTAAACAGAGCCAATCAGACATATAGGTCTGAATTCATTAAGGGTCACAGCTTTCTCCTTTTTTGGGATGAGAGTGATGAAAGAACTATTTATACCTGGAGTCAATTTGCCATTAACATAGAAGTCTTTCATAAATTTAAGAATGTCATCTTTGAGTACCTTCCAGAATTTCTGAAAGAACATCAAGTTGAATCCATCTGGACCTGGGGCTTTGTTCCCATTACAGTCTCTAATTGCTGCCCAGATTTCTTCTTCAAAAAATTCAACTTCTAGCAAGTGAAAAGAAGTACTTAACGTAACACTCTTGAAGTCCCCAGCTAAGACATGTATGTGCTTCCAATCATCTGTGAATCGGTTGGAGAAATGCTTCCACACCTCACGCTTGACAGAGTTTGGCTCCTCAAATAGCACATCCCCTACTGTGATGGAGTTGATAGTGTTTTTGTTTTGCCTACTGCTTGCCATTGCATGGAAAAATTTTGTGTTCCTGTCTCCTTTTAGTGTCCAGTCCATCCTCGACTTTTGAAGCCACTCCCATTCCAATTTCCTGCTTAATAGCCACTTTTCATTGCTTCTCACTCTTAGTATTTTCAATTATGCCTCATCCAAAGGTCTTGTTTTAGCTATTAGATCAAGGTCATGGAGAACAGATTCAGTATCTTTTAATTTGTTCGCAACATTGCCATAGACTTCTTTACTCCAATTTTTTAATGCTAATTTCAGAACTTGCAGTTTTCTCTTCAAAATGAAGCCATCAGACCCCCTCAATTGTGGTTCTCTCCAAGTGTTCTCTACCATAGAAGCTAGGTTTGGGTGTAATAACCAAGCATTCAGAAACTTGAATGGTTTAGGGCCCCAGTCTCTTACATCCTCCATGAGTACAAGTGGGCAGTGGTCAGATACAGATCTGGGAAGAACCCAGAGTTTGAGCTTAAACCTCATCAACCACTCAGGGCTAATAAGAAACCTGTCTATTCTACTCCATTTACTCCCTTCCAATGCATTGCACCAAGTGTATTTTCTGCCTAGCATTGGCACATCCACCACTTCACAATTGTCTATGAAGTTATTAAATTCTTTCATGCCTCTATCTCTGCATGAAACTCCTATCATTTCCCCTACTGTCCTAATTTCATTAAAATCCCCCCCAAGACACCATGGTTTTGGAAAAGAATGTTTCAGGTTTAGTAGGGTCACCTATAATTTCCTTCTCCTTAATACGTCATTGGGAGCATAAGTGTTGACAATTACACAATCAAATGAGTTATAAATTTTACCTGACAGTAGGATGAAATTTCTGCTGCTGCAACAATCTAAGAGTTGGAAAACTTCAGGGTCCCAGATGCAAATCAAGCCACCTGCTATGCTTTCAGCATCCACAGACATTAATTCCAACTTATCTCTAGGCCAAATACTCTTCACCCACAAATTGGTAGTGCTTGATTTTTTTGCTTCTTGAAGTAGAGCCATATCTATTGCTTTATCAAGCAGAATCTTCCTGATTTTTCTTCTCTTTTCAGGCCTCCCTACTCCTCTTATATTCCAGCTCAGTGTCTTCATTAGAAAAAATTAAGCCCCAGATTCCTTCAATAGGTACTGATTATTTCACAATGCCAGTCCCTCTACCTAATCTCTCTTATCCTGCTCCTCCATATGTGTGAGTTTCTTTATGACCTCAGATTCTTGACCCTTAAAATCAAAGCCCAGACTTTTCCCTACCTGCAATGTTGCAAGAGCCTCTTGGAGAATGTCCCTTGCAGAAGCACGGCTGGGTGAAATAGGTTCGGCTGATGATCTTGACTTAGTTCCTTTGAAGATGCCTTTACTTGAACGTGCATCTTATGTCCCATTCTTTTAGCAAACCCAGAGAACCTACCTGCTAGTAGTTGGTGTTTAATCCCATCACATCTGCTATCTTTTCTTTTGCCTTTCTTTAATCGGTTCCTGATGGAGCCTGAGATGGATGGGCTAGTTGTGGTATTGTCCTTTGACTGAGAAATCTCCTCTGCTGCTTTTGATCTAGTGTTGGATGGTCCAATGGGCTGCAGACCATTATGATCATGGCCCAAGTTCACCTCAAGACAAATGCCAGGTCTATCCTTAAGGGGCTCACTTAGACTTTTGATAAAGCCTGGGGTGAGTAGTTGCTCATCAACTGAAGGGGCTACAGAGGCTATAGAGGCTCCTTTTTGAGGAAAATGATTACACTCTACACACTGCTGCAGAGTACCCAATGCTATAGCTAGCTATTTTCCAACACCTTTTTGATCAATCTGATTGCACCACTGTTTTTGTTGCAGGCATGTTGTTGGTAATGATGATTCTACTGCACATATGCCATCGTCATTTGAATTTCCTACACAAACTATAGTCTTTACCACAGCTGATGCATTGCTCCAACTACCATCTGCAGCCAGCTCATCCCTAACCTTTATCCTAGATGTCACAACCTCATTAGCTACATCAGACTCTCCTGCCACTTCATCTGCCACTTCAGCAGCCTTGTCATCATCGTCTTCCTTTGAGGGTTTGTGTTGAATGAGTTGCAGTGCACCATTAACTTTAGAGCAAACAACTTCAACTGGTTCCTTAGAAGGTGTTTCTTTGGAGCTAGTGCTAGCATCATCAGCAGTCTGTTCTTCAAAGACTCTAATGAGATAAATTCTTCTTTTGCACTCTAGGTTGATGCTTGTACTTATCAGGTCCATAACGTTTGTAACTATACTGAATCTGCCACAACGAAATGATTTGGGTGCACCGATATGACCATCTAGAGATACCAGCTCCCCCCATAATCTTGCTATCTCTTTGAAGGTATTTGAGTTCCATAGGTTAGGAGGAACCCATAGCAATTAACCCAGACGTGCCTCTCTTGCTGAAGATGCATACTTGGTCTCCACTCTATGATTTACTCACACCAGTCATGAAACCAATCCAGAAACAGAGGTTTTTTACTCAACAAGTCTTCCTTGGTGGGGAATGAGATAAACACATCCCGCCACCCTCTTTCTCTAACCAGCACATTCTGCTCACCTCTTTTAGTGAGTTTGTTTTTCACCTGTAGAATAGTACGATCCAGTTTGAGTCACATAATTATGGTCTCGTATAGCCAACCATTGCCAATCTCTTTTACTCTGATGGTTATCTTTGAGGTAGATCTGGGTTGATCTCCTTTGATAACTTCCGCGAACGACCTGCCATCAATGCCATGGGTCCATATGTTGCTAATTGCCATAGCTGGTATGTTCCTTGTCACTTTTTGTCTTGTTGCTGGGGGTTGCAGCCTCTGCCTTGTTTCCTTTTGTTTAGCATACTTTGCGACTTTGACTGACAAAGGTTTGTCATCTATCCATAAGCCATTTGCTTTTTGTTCTGCTACATTGGCTGCAATGTCATACCGAACAAACCCAAATCTTGAGTTTGTTGATCTCCTTCTCTTTTGTGGTATGAATACATCCTTAACCACACCAAACTTTGTGAACAAATCATATAAGTTTTTTGGATCCATAGACTCCGGCAAGTTGTCCACAAAAAGTGTAAACAAACTTGCTCTTCGACCATCTGACCACGAGTTCTGGTATGCTTGTTTTCTTCTTTATTTCACCACTGGGATCCATCCACCTAGTCTTCCAGCCATTTTTTCGGAGCTGCAGAGAAGAGTTAATGTAATTGAGAGTAGCTAATTTTTACATATATATAGTAAGATTAATTATATTTGCATATCAATAATGATGGATATTACCTTTATATTGAGATTTTTTCACAAAATTTTCATACATAAAAATATAATTTGTTGTAGTCACTTCATTTTCAATAAAACAATTACTATTGTTTTCATAAATTTAAGAATGCCCTAGACATTTTATTTTAAATATTATTTTTGTTTAAAATTTTATTTATGTACATATGTAAATAAAAATAAAAATAAAATCCAAGAGAGGCACGTGACCCTCCTGTCATCATGTGACTCTGCGATTGCATGTAACAAATTAATGTAAACTTCTTATTTGCATGCACTTTCAAATTTAATTCATTCAAAAATTTGTAACAAATTCCGCCTTTGAGTTCATATTACTTTGAGTTTTTGCATATGCGACATGAACAAACAATTTTTTGCTTGACTACTAAAAAATTAAATTTATATGAAATTAAATTTTAAACATAACCCGTGTATGGCACGGGTAACAAACTAGTTATTTTATTAGAGTTGTACACTTCTTATGTGACTTCTAAAATAATATGATAGATTTTCCGAATTTTTAAATATGATGAGTTCCACGTATATATCCATAACATTTATTGTATGAATAAACATACAAAACAAAGTAAAAGAGTGAAGTAAATGCAATGATGCATAATATTTTTCCTTGACTTTTACATATCTAAAGAAGTATTGGTCCCACAAAATAAAAGAAACAAAAAGAACATGAGACGAACTAAAATACATGAGCATCAGAGCATATTCAATATATATATATATATATATATTTCTTGACACAACTGAAATATAGAAAGACTTGAATATGTAACCTTCTAATAATGACATGGGCACAGAACTAAAAATAAAAAAAAACAAAAAAAAAAACGTGCACGTATAATAAAATACACACATATATATATAATTTACTGCAATACTCTTGTGGATTTGAACAATCAACCAAAGAGTTGCAAAGTAAAGATCTAGTACATAAGTGCTGATATGATCATACACTTAAAAGAGTGACAGAGTCGTCTTTTCAAATTCGATAAGATAGACAGTTGTATCGGGATATGTTTGATACAATCTCACAGTGTCAGTAGGCTTCAAACCATAAATGCTTACAAATTTAGGCCATTCACCTCTCAAGGTACGTCTACCAGAACTTGACTTCTTTGGTGCTTTAAACTCCTAAAGACATCCATTTTGATCCCTTACATACATGGTGGTGTTCTCATTTTGTAGCTTCAAATTAGGTAAGTGAAGTACCCTCTTCGGTATCTCCAAATAGCTCTTAGCATCTGTCGGAGAGAGGCTCTTTTCAAAGCATAGCCAAGCCATTTATTGTCCCCGACCTTAAAAAATCACAGATGTAAAATTTATTCTATTATATAAAGCACACAATTTAAAACAGTTTTTGTTTTAAAAATTTTGTCTTACAATTTTGACTTTCAGAGAAACCATATTGTTAATTCAATAAATAAATATGCCACAATAATTGCTAATTACTTTTCAAAATCAACCCATAATTCATTGAGCAAACTGCCAAAACAATTTAGATATAAAATAATATATATACACAAGAATAAAACAAATTCATCCAAAAAGAAAGAGATACATATGAGTCAATTGTCTCATTATAATGCGGCCCACTATTCTAATTTGTTATTTGTGTTAATTTGGTTCATACTATTTTAATTGTATCAATTTTGTTATCTAATTTTTTACATTTCATCAATTTAATCCAATTAATATGATTTGTTAAGAAATTAAATAATAATTAATGATAAAATTATTTATTAACAAGGGAAGTGAACATGTCAAATTGAATGTCAAGCTTTCAATAATTTTGAGGAGAGTCAATGAACCATTGTGATCCTTGATTTTAATTTAATTTCTGAAAAATGTTGTCTATTGAACTAAATTTATATAATAAAAAAATTAATATAATTAAAATTATATAGATCAACATAAAGAATGAACTATAAAAATTACAAGTGTAATATAACTCAGAGAAAAAAAAAAGAAAAAAGAAAAAAAACAAAGAACCAAAATCAAAGACAATTTCATTTGTAGATAAAGATTTACCTTTCTCAGTTCAGTACTGACAATGTTGGGACTTTATGTGATGATAGGCCTCTCCACCTTTGAAGTAAATATATAGAGATAGAAGGGAGATTGTAGGGTGCGCACATAGTAATGCTCGACCCGATTTATAGAAAAATTATTTGGTTCTTTTGGAGTGGTCCTCACCAATCACAAACTCTCATATCCTTTTATCACTACAAGAAAAGTGGGCTTAAAAGACGGAACTTTTTGCGACGGCACATTTGCCATTTTGCGACGGCACAACTTGCCGTCGCAAAAAAATGCGACTTTTGGAGACGGCACAACTTGCCGTCGCAAAATATGTGACTTTTTGCAACGGCGCAACTTGCCGTCGCAAAAAATAAAGTATTTGCGACGGCAGAGAATGCTCTTGCGAAAAACAAGAGTATTTGCGATGGCACCAGCTGTAATAGGTACCTGCCCAAAAAAAAAAGTAAAAAAAAAAAAAATATATATATATATACTGTGGCTTTGAGACGGCCTCATATATATAGTCACAAAATGGTTTAAATAAATGCACCGGTATTTTTCTGTCACAAAAAAAAAATATAAAAAAAAAAAAGACGTTGTCTTACTCTTTTGATATAACATTTCTCTTTTCACCCATTTTTTTATCTTCCTATCTCTCTGTCTTTGTCTCTGTCTCTCTTCTCTTTTTCTCTCTTACTTATCACTCTTCTCTGTCTGTCTGTCTGTCTGTCTCTCTCTCTCTCTCTCTCTCTCTGTGTGTCTTTCGTCCATCTCTCTTATTTCTTCTCTCTCTGTCTCTCTTCTCTCTTTCTTCTCTTTATCTCTCTCTGTCTCTCTCTCTCGTTTATCTCTTTTTGCTCTTTTTCTCTCTCTTTCTTTGTCTATCTCTTTTCATCCATTGTGGCTTTGAGACGGCTTCATATATATATAGTCACAAAATGGTTTAAATAAATGCAACGGTATTTTTCTATCAGAAAAAAAAATATATAAAAAAAAGACGTTGTCTTACTCTTTTGATACAACATTTCTCTTTTCACCAATTTTTTCATCTTCCTATCTCTCTGTCTTTGTCTCTGTCTCTCTTCTCTTTTTCTCTCTCACTCATCACTCTTCTCTGTCTGTCTGTCTCTCTCTATTTCTCTCTGTGTCTCTGTCTCTCTTCTCTTTCTCTCTTTCACTCATCACTCTTTTCTATCTGCCTCTCTCTTTCTTTCTTTCTTTCTGTGTCTCTGTCTCTCTCTTTCTCTCTGCGTCTCTGTCTCTCTTCTCTTTCTCTCTCTCACTCATCACTCTTCTCTGTCTGTCTGTCTCTCTCTCTCTCTCTCTCTCTCTCTCTTTCTCTCTGTGTCTTTCGTCCATCTCTCTTATCTCTTCTCTCTCTGTCTCTCTTTCTTCTCTTTATCTCTCTCTCGTTTATCTCTTTTCGCTCTTTTTCCCCCTCTTTTTTTATCTATCTCTTTCCACCCATTTTTTCATCTTCCTCTCTCTCTTCTCTTTCTCTCTATTACTCATCACTCTTCTCTGTCTGTCTGTCTGTCTATCTCTCTCTCTCTCTCTCTCTCTCTATCTCTCACTCATCTATCTCTTTTCTCATCTCTCTCTTCTCTCTGTCTCTCTCGCTCATCTCTTTTCTCTCTATCTCTCTCTATCTCTCTCGCTTATCTCCATTCTCTCTCTATGTCTCTCTCGTTCATCTCTCTTCTCTTTGTGTCTCTTTTTCTGTCTCTCACTTTCTATCTCTCTTTCTCTCTCTCATTCATCACTCTTCTCTGTCTGTCTGTCTGTCTTTGTCTTTGTCTCTGTCTCTCTCTTTTTGTCTCTCGCTCATATCTCTTCTCTCTATATCTCTCATCTCTCTTCTTTCTCTATCTCTCTCGCTCATCTCTCTTCTCTCTATCTCTGTTTCTGTCTCTCTCGCTCATCTTTCTTCTCTCTCTGTCTGTCTCTTTTTCTATGTCTTTCTCTCGATCATCTCTTTTCGCTCTCTTTCTCTCTCTCTCTCTCTTTGTCTATCTCTCGCTCATCTCTTGTTTCTCTCTCTTTTTCTATTTGTTTGTCTGTCTGTCTCTTTCTCTATCTTTCTATCTCTTTCTCTCTCTTTGTCTATCTCTCGCTCATCATCACTACCACTTCACTACTACTACCACCACCGCTACCACTACTACTACTACTAGTACTACTATTATCTCTCCTCCACCACCGCCACTCCATCTCCTCTACCACTACCACAACTTCACCACTAATTTCCTTCGCCATCACCACCACTACCACCACCTTCACCACTATTGCCGCTCCCTCTCCTCTACCACCAAAAATTAGCTCTTGATTTTTAGTAACAAAAAAAAATGGGTCACAAAAAAATATTTTTCATTGACCATAAAAAATTAACTTTATTTTAACGGAAAATATTTTTCATTAAAATATTACCCCTACTTCTACCAAATAAAAAAAAATTCATTAAAATAAAAATAAAACAAATTTCCCCCATTTTTTCACTAACTCACCCGACCGCCCGCCCGCCCAAACTTAATTTCCCCCCTTTTTTCCCTCTGCCTTTCCCCCCCCCCTTTTTTTCATTTCCTTTAAGGTTTGTAGAGCCCTTAATTTCACAACACTGTTTCAAAATAGTGAGCAAACCTTAATATGAGAGAGAGAAGATAGAGGGTTTGAAAAGAGACTGGGGTTGAAGGGGAAGGGTTTCAATCGGCGGCGAGACGGTACGCTTCTTTTGACTCTTCTTTTGACTCTCCCATTCCAGTCGATTCCTCTATCGACTGGGTTGAAATGGTTCCTCTATATCTCTATGTGACTGTGTATCCTTGGAACAACAATGATGTAGTTTTATAATCCGAACAGATCTTAAACCCTATGGCCAATCGGTTCGTCTCCACTATGGCCAGAGACAAACCCATCTTCCTTGCGCTCTCATTCTTTTCTTTTTTTTTTTTTTGAACAACCTTGCACTCTCATTCATGGCTCTCTAACTCAATGCAAATGATCTCAGATCCAAAACACTTAAATCCTCTTCTAATCAGTCAAATTGAAGAGCCGAATGGCCATAGGGTTTCAATTTATGAATAATCAAGCTTTGTGGGCTATATTTGGAAGATACTTTCAATTGATTTTCGCTTAGTACTGCAACTTGTTATTTTTCCCTAATCAGTTGAAAGTTATGAGTATAAATGGCGATAACTATTGAATTGTGCTTCAACTCTATGACTCTGCAGTTGATAGATGCTAAGATGACTTGAATATATATAGGGTTTATTTATAATTTAAAGTGAGTTTATAATTTAACAGGGTTTCCAGAGCTTATTTTCTATATAATTGTAGTCTATTGATGCTTTTGGTTAATTAGTGATGGAATTGCTTGGACTTCTTTTGATCTATAAATTCTTATTGTTTGATCTAATCTGGGAATACAACTTATGCTAATTGATAGGAATACCAAATCATTCTGACTTACCAAGGTCACCCTTTTTTTTAGCAAAGAAATAATTCTGACTTACCAAGGTCACCTTTTTTTTCTTCTTCTTCTTTTTATTTTTATTTTGCATTCTTCCATTCATGTCCTTGTTTGTTGCTTAGCTCATTTCTATTTCTTAAAGTTGAATATATATTCACTTAGTAACTTTATATTACCTTGTTTCTTGTTTTTGTTGTTTAAAGTATAGATTCATCGAGTAACATTATACTGCTCAATGATCATCTCAAACAAAAAAACAAAAACAAAAATCCAATACTTGGTACTATTGAGCTTTTTTTTTTTTTTGGGGGGGGGTGGTGTTAATTGTCTTGTTATTTTTGTTGTTGTTTTTTGTCTTTTACTTAGGAATAATATTGCATATGGAATTTGTATTTGAAGTCATCTCTCTTTATTTGACAATTCATGACTTTATTTGGGAAAGTAAAAGAATATGAGTTATTACCATTCAGTAGTATTTTAAAATTTTATTATAGATTCATAGAAAAGTTGAATAATTCTAGGTATACTAACAATCTTACTAAAAGTTTTTACTAAAAAATACAAGAGGCTAAATGTGATTGATTGTCAAAAAAACAATGACATTTAAACATCTAATGATATTTGGACATGTATGTTTTTAGTAAGATTGCTACCATAAGATTATATGTTGGCAGCCAAGTAGTTTATCATACAAACTCGTTGTGTTTTCAGTTGATTCTCAACAAGCTTCCTACTGATTAGAATGCTTAAAAGAAATATATTAATTTGAGGATGGTGTCTGAAGAGAGTAGCAAAACAGGGAAGTTGTGCTGTTGAAACTTAATATTGTTGAGGATTTTTTTTGTGATTATTGATATATATATATATACTAGCGGTTGGCACATGTGATGTGTGCGCAATTAGTGATTGAGAAGATACCAATGAAGCTTTGATAATCAAGTTTTTTGTTCTTGATTGCTTAGTTCCACTGGAATGCGAAGTTGTTTTTGGTTCACTACTTTTTGTAATTTAGTCTATTTTGAAACAGAGTAAGTTTATAATGAAATGTACTAATATAGATTCTTGAACTAATTTGTACAATATTATCTAAAACAGGACTTGGTTTACTGTCAAAGTAGTAAAGTTACATTTCCCTTTTAGTAATGTCAGCACAATTGTTTGTCTTGTAAGATTACAAGTACAAGATGATGATGAACATAGTAATAATCATTGAAATAGTAACTTCACTATTAAAATCATCAAAACAAATATCACAATTCAAAGTATGTATAGATGAATATTCTTTGTCAAAATTCTCCCCCTCTAAATCCCGTCATTCCTTGTGTAAGTTTTACCAAAAAGCATAAAAAATACACACCCTCTAATAGTACTAGGTTGCTTTATGTTTTTATAAATTTTTGTCTCATCTCTGTTTTATTTGTATATAACAATTTCTCGACATATTTCCATTGCAACTTTAATATATACTTTACGTCACAATTTCTTGACATGTCTCTTCTCTTCTCTTCTCCCCTCCAACAATAATGGATTTATATAATGGGCACTAGCAAGCGTGCTTTGCACGCAGTTCTCTCACTAGTACTTATTTAAGCATTTATATGTTTATGATGAGAAAGTGAAAATGATGTCTTGCATGCTTTGTACAAAAGAAATAAAAATAAATGTACTCTTAGTTTGAATTGTAAAATTTAAATTCGTTTATGTGATGCAAACCAGTGAATGATTTTCCGATTTATTAAAGGTTGGGCATGATTTGATACAAGTATATATGGTCATCTATTAGTTTTTTAGCCAATCACACCTTAATTTATTTGTCTTCTTGTAGTTCTTGACAGACAAAATTGTCTCTTACCATTTAGATTTATGCAAAATTTAAATTCTATATGAATTTTTGAATTTTTGAGACTTGTGGGAGAAAACGGCCCAAAATCACCAAACGGCATCGAAATAGCACGAAACTTGGCATACACGACCGCCTAGGCACGAGAGACTTGTGGGAGAAGACGGGACTCGAATCGGTTTCCCGATTTTGGAGTTAGAGCCGGATTTCTGTATAGCCAAAATTATTTACTTAATTATCTTTGTAATTATATAGTAGTTAAATTTTTATGTTTTTTTTATAATTAAAATATTAACATATAATTATATTGTCATTAATTATTTTTATTTTTTGTTTTCAGATATTTCCCGAGTAGGAGTTTGCTTCTTGTGGAGTGCAGGCGTGTGAAGAATGCAACTAACTTTTATTTTTGTTACCTACGGAAAAATCATGAAGAAAACTTTTGTTTTTGATTTATGTTATTTTGATTTGTGAATAACATTATATATTTAAACATTGTACATGTATTATGCAACATTATGTAGCGGGATAATTTTGCTGGTGTGTTGTTATGAATGGAAGAATATTTTTATTATAGATGAATTGTTGTTTTTATATTGTTATATAATTATCGGTTTCTTTTTTAGTTATTTTTTATTTAATACAGGTAATTTTCATATTTTTAATATTTTTATTTTATTTTATTTTATTTTATTTTATTTTTTTGCGACGTCAGCATTGCCGTCGCAAAAGATATTGCCAATAGTTGAAAAAAAATTTCGCGACAATCTTGTTTGCCGTCGCAAATAATATCTTAGCGACGACGTGTCTGTGCTGTCTCAATAACTTTTAGCGACGGCAAGTACCCTAGTCACAAATACCACTTTTAGCGACGGCATCACAGTGCGGTCTCAAAAAATCCTAGATTTTTACATATTATTGCCGATGGCATAATTCTGTCACAAAAAAGACAACTTACCGTCGCAAAAAAAAGGCGACAGCACTTTGTCGTCGCAAAAAACTTTTAGCAACACCCTTTGTTGTGACCCCCCTTTGCCGTTGCTAAAAATCAATTGCCGTCGCAAAAAAGTTTTTGAGACGGCGTTTTGAGTATTTGCGACGGCAATTTGCCATCGCAAAAAGTCAATTTTTTTGTAGTGTATGTTTCTTAAGCTCTCAATACAAAATCGTGAACTCCACCTCCTCCACTAATCACAACATCTTTGGAGCATCACCTAACATTATCCTAGAACCAATTAATAACTTCTCCTATTTATATTGTATTTTTTGTACTTTGTTATTCAAATATTAACACAAAAGCAGTGAGTTATATTATTTCAATAAAAAAAAAAAATAGTTATGACATCATCACATGAATTGGTGTCAGGTTGGTTTTTAGATTCAGGGTTATTTTGGAAAATACCAAATAAGCTGAATTTTTTACTTATTACATAAAGACATATAAAAAGTAAAGAAGTGATGTGATCCAAATAAGTTAAAAGTCAATAAAATGGCTTATAAACCACTTCCCAAAAGAGACCTCTTTTTTTATTTTTTTTTTATTTATAAAAACTAATTTGGTGTTAAAAAAGAAAACAATTTTTATCACTTTCACATGCTTTTTATCTTTTTTGGGAGAGAAATTTTTTTTAAAAAAATTGAAAATATTTTTTAAGTATTTATTTTTGTCAAATTAATTTTCATTAAAAAAAGATAAAAGAAAATGTAACAAAATACGGTACAATCACTACGTCAAAATTGGGCTTTAGCGGCGGTTTTTTTACCGCAGTTAAAGGATGTAAAACCGCTGTTAAAGCCTTTAACGGCGGTAATTTAGGACCGCCGTTTATACTCGTGTCAGAAAAGGTACAACTGTCGTAAAAAGGTAAATTACCATTGTTAAAAGTTGACCAAAAACGGCAGTAATATAGGACCAAAAACGGCGGTTCTTTACCACCGTAAATAGGTTCAAATTTTTAAAAAAGTAATTCTCTTTTCTTGCATCCCCCAGGTCTCGAACCCGTGACCTCTAATCCACGCACGCCAACCACTCCACCACAACCACTCTATATGAAATATATTCTCTAAATAAATATTTAAACATTACTTTTGCTTTATTGTAGATCGTCATGTTCAACCTCTGGCCGCGCGTGGTCATCACTCGCTGGAGCTTTGTCGGCAAAGACTGCTATCATTAACGGCGGTAATGAGAGGGCTTTAGCGGCGGTTTCGTTACCGCCGTTAAAAGAGTGCTTTAGTAGCAGTTTTTTTAACGGCGGTTTCATTACCGCCATTAAAGATACTTTAGCGGCCGTTTTTTTAACGGCGGTAATGAAACCACCGTTAAAGATACATTAACGGCGGTTTCGTTACCACCGTTAATAGCATCTTTAACGGCGGTAACGAAAACCACCGTTAATGCCCTGTTTTGGCGTAGTGAATGAAATGAGAGGTCACGAGGAGAAGTACATCTGTTGAAAGTTTCTTCTAAATTCTTGTGCAATGGACGTTACAATATAGGCCTGTTTGGGAATAAATTGAGGCTAAAATAATTACTCTTTCCGTCCCAAAATAATAGTTTCTTTTGAGAAATTTAATTTTTTTTGATAGTATATTTATTACAGTTTAAAAATATTAATTTTTTAAAATTGCCCTTTGGTAGTACATTTTTTCTGGAAATATTAATTGTTATAATTGTACTTTTTGTGTTGTTAATGAATTTAAAAGAATGGCAAAATAGAAATTCCTATTATTTTAATTCTTGATTTTTGAAAAGTGACTAATATTTTGTGATGAACGGAGTAATAAAGATAAAAAAAAATATTAAAATAGTTAATAAGATAAAATGTCACATTTTACATATTAATCATTTTTTTTTCTCTCACAATCATCTATTCAACCAAAAAAAATTCACAAATCATCCCAAATAAATTTTTTTTCCTCTTATAAAATAGCTAAAAAAATTTAAAAACTAACTAAAAGAGCCAAGTTTACAAACGGGGCCATAGTACAATATAGTTGTCGAGGATGCTAAGTTGTCAACGCTTAAGGTTGGTTTGAGAATAAATTATTTTAGTAACTTTTAGAACTTTTAGTTAAAATAGGATATGAAAAAGACTAGCATGTTTAGGATTTTTTTTTTTTTGATTTTTTATAAAAAAAAATGTGCAAAAGATAGAGAGGAAAAGAAAATTTAAATTTCTTTGAATAATTTTTATTTTTTAATTATTTTTAGTGATTTTTTAATTTTTTAACTATTATAATGAGTTTTCAAATGAAGCCATAAATTTTCAATGTTTGAATATACAAAAGATTTTGTGCTATAATAAAGCAAACAAAAAGTACGATAATGAAATATAAGAAAATTATTTAATTTTTATAATGGTTCAAATCTCTTGTACGTGTAGTATAATTTTTATAGTGATACAAATCTCTTATATGTGTAGAATTTTATATATATATATAATATAATTATTTTAAAACTCTCTTATTTATTTATAATGAGTTTTCAAATGAAGTCATAAATTTATAAAAAATTATAAATAAATAAGAGAGTTTTAAAATAATTATATTATATATATATATATAAAATTCTACACATATAAGAGATTTGTATCACTATAAAAATTATACTACACGTACAAGAGATTTGAACCATTATAAAAATTAAATAATTTTCTTATATTTCATTATCGTACTTTTGTTTGCTTTATTATAGCACAAAATCTTTTGTATATTCAAACATTGACAGCAATATCATCAAGTCACAAATGAGTGCTGTCACCACTATCTACGAACTGTCAATCTCATTGACAGTATTACCATAAAGGGGCAAACGATTACCGTCACTTCTATTAACAAAAAATACTGTCAGTCACAATGTTAAAATTTTTTTTTTTTTTAAATTTAGTAAAAGTTTTATTAAATATCTTACCTACGAAATTTACACAATATGAATTTCATGTAAATTCTATATTTATGTGAGATTTTTGATAAAAATTTTAATAAATTTTTTAAAATCTCTAACATTATTCTTTATTTAATTGAAAAGAGAATGAAACAATCATTGTATTACAAACTAACATTATTCTTTAATTCAAAAGTGAATAATGTTAGATAATGTCTCAATGGGACCACATAATTAAATGTGGTGTTATCATTTATAAGAAGCCTACAATTTAAGTGATTCAATTTAGTTAATAGGCTTAAGGGTATATGTGTTATGGACCTAATGTGTAGATACTAGTTGTATAATTTCTATTTCTATGAGGGGCAGAAATAGAAATTAAAACATATTGGTTAAAGTTGGTTTTCATTCCTTTTGAACTTTCACAACCTTTCAGTTTTGAAAACCAATAAATAGAAATTAAAACCAATAATGGTTAAAGTTGGTTTTCATTCCTTTTGAACTTCCACAACCTTTCAGTTTTGAAAACCAATTACAACCTTTAAAAGGTTATGGCCCCTATTCCTTCCCAAGTGAAAAAAAGAACACTGTCATTTTTCTAAATCCTCTCAAGGAGAAACATAAGGCACCAAAGGGGAAAGGACTAGAAGGCAATAACATAATCAATAACAAAGAGTCTATTGATAATCACGCTTCCGTTTAACCGTTCATCAATGGATTCAGGTATGTCATTTTGTCTTGATTTCTTGATAATACACATGGTAAATGATCCGAAGTGTAGGGTTTATGTTCTGAAATTTATGTTTACAAATAAAACAATCATTATATTACCAAAAAGAAAAAAAAAAAGAAAAAAAAGGTGCATTACAAGTCTATGATGGGACCAAATAAAATTCAAAAAGAAATTCAGAAAATATGAGATTTATTAAAAAATTGTTAAAAATAATAATAAAATGTGTAAATATATATTGAAATTATAAATTTTTTTTTTTTATTGTGGTACTTGTTGACAACCTAAAGTTGTCATTAGCAGGACCCTTATTGAAAAAAAATATAAATTCTCACTACTTTTAAAAAAAAAAAAAAACCCTCTATTGTCAAAGCTTGTCTTCTAACTAGAAGTACAAAAACAATTCAACTTTACTGTATTTCTAGCAATGTGTTATATATCATTTTGTTTTTAAAATCTAGCTCAATAAATGTTACATTTTGTAATTGATAATCTCGTTTGACAAAATTCCTTTCAATTGTAATTTTATTCGCTCTTTTGCTTCAGTGAGATTGTTAGTGTTTACATACAAATCCAACTCGAATTGTATCTATGTAGAAAAGTTGTGATCTTGAAGCTTTCATGGTTGCCACTTCGTTGGTTATGTACAGAGATCGAGCTGCTCGGTCAGTTCGCGGGGGTTCAGGGAGTAACGCCCAAGCGGGGTCGAGGGCCAACGACCCTAAAGCCAAAGTGTTATGACCACTCGAGCAGTCATTTGTGCGCTCAATCTGTGAATGGCATGATCTAGTACTTTTGCAGAGTGCCTAAATTACAGTAAAGTTGAGTTGTTTTGCACCACCTTTACTCACATCGCTCGAGCGGTGAAATGTGCACTCGAGTAGTCTTCACGATTCAGTTTACTATAAAGTGTGTTGTTCGCTGTTTTTAGATTTAGGCCATCCAAATTCTAGAAGAGGAAAGCTACTAAAGTTTTTTATATTGGAGGATATTTTTCTGAGTCTTTCCTTGATAATTTGAGAGTGATTAATAAGTCTATGAACTTCATATTAACATCATCAAGGGGTTTGTTTGTTTTTTCTATTACATTTACAAAAGAGAAAGGTGTTCTTCGGTAAATTCTGGAAAACTTGGGCCTGAAACTTTGGTGGATTTTGGAGTGACTCATGTGCAATTCATTTTTATCTTCTTAGTAGATTGTTTTGTGGCTTTGGCTCATGGTTTTGTTTATCACAATTGGAGGTGCTCCAATTGTGATTTTTTTCATGTTAAATTGTTGTGTCGATTTGTCTTTAATTGTTTGATTGTAATTGTTATTTATTGTTTTAAACTGAAACATAATTATAAATAAATATTTTAGAAATTTTAAATTTTTCAATAAATATAAAAATCATTCTCTAGCAGTATGTTTATTCATCATGTTAATGAATGGTAGAAATGTCCCTAAACTAGAGATGATGTAGAAAAAGTGAAAATGATATATTTTGATAGTTGAAGAGATTACAACGCATCAGTTTGTAGATGAAAGAGAGGTAAGATACTATTTACTAATAATTTATGGAGACTGAGCTTGTATTTGAATTATGAATTTCGATAAAAATTTGAAAGAAAAAAAAAATAGATGAAGGAGATGCAAATAAAATATAAATTAATCTTTTAAAAAAAAAAAATTCTATCTAAATTTGAATTATAAGCTGTTGACACTCCCTGCTTTAAGCTTACTTACTTTACACTTTTCGTCTGTTTTGAGAACAGAAGCCTTCCTACTTTACTTTAAATAAATAAATAAATAAATAAAAACCTGATGTCAAATAGCTGCTTTAACTTTTTAAAGATTTTTTAAAAATTATTTTTAATATTGATAGTACATTGTCACATGCTCCTTTACATAAATTTTTGACATGTTTTGAAATAAAATATTGATATAAACATGATAGGTCATACTAGTGACTCGATCAATAAATTGAGTAAACAAATTTGGATAAACTATTAATAAGTTTTAATGATTGGAATTAATTCTTATCAAATTCTATTAAAAATAAGTTTTAAAAAAATCATCGTCAAAAATTTTTTTTTTGACAATTTTTTATATATGTAGTTAAAAATTAACAATTAGTAATTTTGTTTATCACGATTTTTAACAATCGTCACTGAAACTTACAATAAGGGATTTTTTTATGACTAATTTTTCAAAATATCGCTGAAAGTTGAAACTTAATGACTTTTTTTGTGACGATTTTTTTAAACTACCGTTAAAAGTTATAATTAATGATATTTTTTATGACAAAATTTTAAATTATCTCTGAAAATTAATAATTAATGATATTTCTAATAATATTTGATTAAAAAAGATACCATTAATTTTCACAAAATCTATTAAATAATAAATCCATCTATTAGTATTTATACATAGTCTCTAAAAAGTTTTCACGCAAAAAAAAGGTGTGGTTTGAATTTTATGTGTGCTGTTTGTTTTTCTTCTAGACGCTGTCTTTTGAATATTGTCATGAGAGTGATCCTTTATTTTTATTTTTATTTTTAGGAGTGGTGTCATGAGAGTGACGTTATATATTATATATATGTGTATATTATATTATAAAATTAAGGGTCTTTATCTATTGAGTGTTTGTCAAAAGGAAAAATGACTGAGAGCTCGAAACTTTCGAGCTCGAAACGGCTCGAAAGAGAAGGGAGGGAGAGAAGAGAAGGGAGGGAGGAGGCCATCGGCCGTCGCAGCTTCGTCCCAGCCCATCGTCGCCTCGCCTCGCCGCCGTCGTCGCCGAGACCCAGCCCCGCAGCACCACAGCTCGTCGCCTCCGCCGCCTTAGCAGCTCGTCGGTCGTCTGCCAGCCCCGGTCCGGTCGTCTGCCCCGCCGCAGCTCGCCCAGCGCAGCCCCCTCCCCCGATTTTTATGGCCCCCTCCCCTCCAGTCCTCCCCCCTCCTCCCCCCTCCTCCTCCCATTCTGCAGAGCCCCCCCTTCTTCTTCTTCTTCTTCTTCTTCTCCTCCCTTCGTTTTCTTCTTCCCGATCTGCAACAAAGAAAAGAAAAAAATAAATAAATAAATAAACTCGACACCAAAACGACGTCGTTTTGGTGTCGAGCCAGTATTCGAGCCGTATTCTTCGAGCTACGTAGCACTATTGTTGTCAAAAGCATTTGTCAAAGATCAAATAATTTTAAAATAGTTAAAATTTTAATACATATTTTTATATCTTTCTAGATATTTCAATTCACTTATTAACCACTTCTTAATAGGTCATGGTCAGCATTTCTCCAAAATTAATACTATTAGTTATTAATTATTATAGTATTTAACATGATTAGTGAATTTGAAATTAAAATTGATTATATTATATTATGATATGTAAGGTTGGATTGAGAAATGCTTTTTTAGTAGTTTTTGTTTTTTTAAAACACTATTTTAGAATAAAGCCATTGCCATAAAAATGATGCATTTGGAAATTCTTAATTTTTTATTCGTAAAGTTTAGGTGGAGTTCGATTTTTTATTTATTCGTAGTGAATTTTGAAAAAAAAAAAAACACTAGGAGGACTTAGAAAAATAAAAACATTTAATATCAATTTAAAAATACACACTACTGAGTAAATAGTTTATTCAAAAAATAAGTAACTCTTTTAACATGTAGGCCGTGTTAGGGATGTTTGACATGTACCAAAAAATTAGATAACCTTTGTGCCAATTTGAAAAGATCAAAATACCCTCAGGAGTGCATTAGTGTTTACACATTTAGAAGGGTATAAAACAAGATATTGAAGCAAAAAAATAAAAGTATGACATTGGTCATTTACGTTTTCACACAAAACTAAGAAAGTTATTCCCAAACACATTACATGGCTGTTTGGAATTTTTATTTTTATTTTATTTTTTTTGTTGTGTGTGTGTATGTGTGACTTTTTTAAGAATTAGGTCTCGTTTGAGAACATGTTTTTTTAATAACTTTTCGGGAAATTGTGTAACTTTTTCGGAAATTGTTACAAAAATAATTTTTTGTGAGTGAAAAAGTTGATAATATTTTGCTTTTTCAGCTCATAACAAACAATTTCGTGACTTTTGATTTTTTTAATCAAAAGTCAAATTTTTTTGTATGATTCCCAAACGATCCCTACCTTTTTCTATCCGTTAAAATAAATCAAAAAATTACTTTAAAAAATTAATTCTAAATACCCACTTACTAAACATAGTGGAATTTTCTAAAAAAATAACTTATTTTTCTTTATCAATTAAATCATTTGACACCAAACAATTAATTTGTTTTTACATAAATAATTTAAAGAATGACGTTTTTAACAAAAATTAAACAGAGCCTTATTTTTATGTTGGGTATATTACACTGACACACCCTGACTTTTCTATTTAATACAAATCCTCCCTTCACATTTGAAAAATTACACCCCTGTCAGATTAAAATGACATATTTGCCCCTTAACCTTTATACATATAAAATAATAAAATAATACTGATATTTTATTCATGTCATTTCAAGGGAAATAAAAACTATCTTCTTTAATTTAACTCACACAAAAAATTGAGGGGTTTTTTTTTTTTTTTTTGGGTATTTTTTTTGTGTTTTTTTTTTATACTAAATTTGTTTAATATTTTAAGCAATTTTTTTTTTTTTTGGATACACCTATAGTTAAGAAGTATAATATTTTGTGTTTTTTTTTTTAAATTCACCAAATACAAAAAAATATAAAAATACAAAAATTCTGCAATACTGTAATAAATGTGAATGACGGTATTTGGTAATACTATAATAAATGTGAGTAAATAGATGAGAAAGAAAAATGATAGTGGAAATAAAAATGAAAAATTCTATTCATCTATAAAAATTTATACAAAAAATATCATAAAAATGTTGTGATAGTGATGTTGTAAATATAAATCATATTTATGGTATGTTTTGTTTTAAAATGAAATGTCACTATTAAATTATATCATTGTGTTTGAAAATTTTATATAAAATTTATGTTTGTATATTAATACTCAATAAGAATATGTTCAAATAAAATTTAATGATAGAAAGTTGTAGAATGCAATCATGATAATAAGCAGAAGAAATGGTAAAAAAAAATTGACAAAATGGTCATTTAAAAAATTTTAGGGCATGATATCAACAATCAAGAGGGCAATTTATAATTAAATTACAAACCTTAGGGAGGGATGTATAATTTTTCAAACGTAAGAAATTTTTTTATATTAAACAGAAATCTCAAGGGTATTAGCGTAATTTACCCATTTATGTTAAATGGTGTTTGATATATAATTTGATTGGATATGTGACCTTCTTCAAGATCACAATTCACATGATAAATAAAAAGCTAGTCATTTCAAATATTTTATAAAATATTCTATTAAATATTAATATGAGTGGGATCTTACACCTACACGAGTGTTGAGTCAAAATTTTGGTATAAATTTTTGTATCCTAACATTGCTCCATAACAAAAATGTGTCTATTATACCACTTGTTTTGGTGGGCTCTACTTTCATTGCGTGGTCGTGTTACAAAAATGTATTGCATGACAATTTACTGTTATTAGAAAAAAAAAGGTCAACTTATTGATTTATTAGCTTATTTAGGTTACATAACATATATGTTTTTTTGCATGTCTTTTCAAAAAAATAAAAAAAAGGGTAAAAAATAATTTTTTTAATTGCCAAAATAGGCCGTAGAAGTTGTTAAAGTATCACATTATGTTGGTTTCAGTTTTTAAAAAATTTTACTTTTTCATTTTTGTAATTTTTTTGTTTTTATTAAATTTTTTAAATATTTTATTATTATTTTTTTAATTTTTAAACACACCTAACATAAATACGTTCAAAAAGTATAATATTTGTGAAAAAAATCTTTAAAGAATTCACTAAATATTAAAAATATAAAAAAATACGAAAATTCAGTATATTTTCATATTTTTGTATATTTATTAATTTTTAAATTTTTTTTATAAATATTTTATTATTTAAATATATCTAAATAATGTGCTTTTAACAAAGTAAAAAAGTTATTTAAAATTTTAAAAATATTCATTAAAAATAAATAATACAAAAAATAAAATTTTAATTTAAAAAAATTAAATTCAAAAAAATGAAATCAAATTGTTTTTGGTGGCGCCCACTTTGTTAACTGGCTCAATAATGCGCACTCTTCTTTGTTTCTTGCAAGTTGCAACTTTATTGGTCGTCTTGACGTAATCAACTTACCTTTGGCATGCGCTCCCTCTCTGTTAGCCTTCTTGGTCCTGATTATAAATTATAACTTAACAGATTATAACTTATAATTATAAACATAAATTGTTAATTTATTTAGTGTAGCTGTGAAATTATAGATTTAAGCAGCAGAATAATGTTTGGTTAATTAGCTGTAAAATAATTTTTACTGTGTAATTGTCCGTTTTGCCTTTATATGATATAAAAATGATTATTTTGTCATTTTTTTTCAGTTTTAATTTAAAAAAAATATTTCATTAATAAAAGTTAATATAATTAGTATTAATTAGTATCAATTAATAAAAAAATTGATACATTTGCTAAAAATGTAATGGAAGTATTATTGTCACAATTATTTTTCATTATAAATTAATTAGTATCAATTAATACTAAAATTATTAATTAGTATCAATTAATGTCTTAATTAGTCTCAATTAATACTAAAATTATTAATTAGTATAAATTAATATTAATATTTAATTTTTATTAGTATCAATTAATATTAATAATCAACAATTGTTATTAATTAGTATTAATTAATAATTAATTCATTACAAAAGTATACAATATTAATTTATTAATAATTAATACCAATTAATATTGATTTTTTTTTCTTTTTCTTCAGAAATATACAATTTTTATTTTTTAATTAATATAAAAATATACAATATGAATTTATTAATAATTAATACCAATTAATATTTATTTTTCAATTAATATTGATTTTTTCTTTTTCTTCAAAAATATATAATTTTTTATTTTTTTAATTAATATTAATATTTAGGTATTGACGAGGGCATTTAAGTAATTTTAGCCCCTCACACCAACTGTGCACTTAAGTCAAAAATTTAAGCACTCCCCGACCAGCTTTTGAGATAAGTTGAGAAATAGCTTGATTTAAGCTATAAGCTGGTTAACTTAAACTGCACCAAATACAATATTTTAACTTAAATTAAGCTAAAAGCTTAAATAAGCAGCTTACTTGACTAATCAACTTACTTTTGGCAAGTGATTAAGGGATTGTTTGGGATGGGGATTTTTTACTAAAAAGTCAAGGGAAAAAAAAATTTAGATGTCACATCTTAAATATCAATTAATCACTTTTTTTTCTCCTCACAATTATATATTCATCAAAAAAAATTATGCTAAATACACAAACATTTTTCATCTCGTAAAAAAATCAAAGGGTCAAAAAAAAGTCACTAAAAAAGTTAATTTCTCAAATGAGATCTGAAATAGTTGAAAAATTAAAAATTCAAAAAATTATATAAAAAGTCTATTTTTTCCCTCTACTTTTTAACATATTTTTTCATAAAAAGAAAATTATTTTCAAACACCTTAATTTTATTTTTATACCTCATTTTAGTAAAAAAAATTCATTAAAAAAATTACTTCTCAAACCAACCCCTCACCATATCATTAATATTATCACACAATAATAATGGGACATTGTCGCATCAATTGAATTACTTTAAAACAATATATTGTATAATACAAAAGATTATACACTAATAAACAATCAAAGAAATTTATTCCACAAATTACAAATACATTGTTGCGAAAATCCTATAATTCTAAAAATTACAAATATTCCCTTTTAAAAATTTGTCTTTCAATAAAGTAAATAAAAAAAATTATCTAATTACCAACTCATACCAAAAGACAATTTCTCCACTATCTTTGTTAACTTTCTTCCCCACTCTTATCCAAACTCCATCTACGTTTTCCTCTCCCATCAGTTTCATCACTACCCTTAGCAGCCACTCCCCTACCGCTCTATCCAATCTTAGCTGTCGCCTCCATACTCACCTCATTCATCACTTTTCTATGTAAACCAACTACGCATAATTAACCTTACCTAACCACTCTATGCAAATCCCTTATCCAATGCCCCTCCTATTGCTACCCTATTCCCCCTCATAACATTACTTCTTTCCTTATACCTTGACAGCCACCCACACTCACTTACCCCCTTCCATTTCTCTAAGACATTTTGTCAAAGATGTGCACCACTACTCCAAAAATGGCAATAGGTGGAGGCATTTAATTAGACATAACTCGCTAAGCTCCTCATAACCAAGTCCCTTTACATCCACCACAAATAATTCCCAACATCTCTCTCATAGACACCGTAGATGATGTCATCAACGTACCTGAGAGGGAGATTTATGCGAACAGTGGGCCGAGCTATATCAACACAAAATATGGTGTTGGGTTGTGCCAGAAAAATATGGAATGTAGTGTTGAACCGAGCTGTGCCAGCACAGAGTTTGGTGTTGTGCGCGGGCTATCTAGGCCGGGCTACCTTAGCGCGGGCTCTGGTCTTAGACCGGGACATCTTTTAGCAACGCAGTTACAGAGGTCATATCAACACTACAAGATCGATCGGATTAGGCGTGGCGTAGTGCGAGCATAGAGAATGTGCAGCGTGTTATGGTCGTGCTATATAGCTGAGATAGCTGTCGGCGAGCCCATGGTTGACCGGCCTGAGAGAATGCCACTAAAGTATTGACCGAGCGCAACTCCATCTTGAAGGCCAGCACGGCTTAGCTTGGCACTAGAATGATCAGAGACAATATCTTTGATGCAACCCAAGTAATAGCATGGTTAAGTATTCCACATGGACCAATGGAGAGGAAATCGCTCTGGGTGTGCGTCAATACCGTTTGGCAGTTTGGCCAATATTGTTTGGCAGTATTCACATATACACGTGTAAGGTATGGAAAGGGTAGTATAGTCACACGTCCAGCAAAGAACAACAGAGGTAGTGCGTACACAATCTGGAGCTGCATAACGAGCCTAGAAAAGGGAGTGCGGATAGACTCTAGAGGGTAAGCAACCTTTAGCCACACTCTCTCTACAGTGCTCTACATTCTCTCTTCTCTCCCAAAAAAGCTAACTTGACCGTCGGAAGGCTTCTTCGACAACCCACTCGCCAGGTAGCTCATCTTTGTTTGTTTGCAGTGAAATGGAGTTCTGTCAGAACAAGTTAAGCTTAGTAGCAAGGAGCATGGAAGACGACAAATATTTTCCACCTGTACAATTGGTGTCGTCTGTAGGAAACTTTGGCAAACAAAACCTTGTCCTCCAAGCTTTTCTGATCATTTTCCATGGCGAACAACGACGAAACCCCATTGTCTATTGTCGACGGCATCACTCCAGAGTTAGTCTCGAGAAAAGATAGCCCTCCCGCCATTCCGACATGGCGGGCCTGGAGACTTCCTCTAGAGGGCTGCCTAGAGATGTATGAGACAAATCCACAAGGAGCACTGACCACTCACAGAGTCTAGAAGGGCGTTGGTGACGAAGAGAGTGGCACACCTAACGCCTGGAGCACAAACTAAGAGACCAGGATGCCATAATTCGGAGGATGGCAGCTGAGATAGAGGCCTTGAAACGGCAGATCAAAGGGAATGGTGTTGCTAGAATGGGAAACCACAGTGAGCACACCCAATCCCATCGCTCAAGCAGTCAGAACCAGCGAGGGACACCCTCCTTCTCCATTACCAAAAGCTATGGGGTTGGTGATTCCGACTTGCCAGTGGAGAAGTCATGCACACGAGATAGCAGCTATCGTCCTTCGCGTCTGTCGATGATGTCAAGGTACTCCTACTCTGCTTGTTTAAAGGACTTAAGGGACGTCCTGGAGGAGTATGCACGCCGTAGACAGCCCCAAAGAATGCCAGCACTGTAGAGGCTGAACCCCAGAATCTATTCCAGCACAGAAGTGGCCATGCTGCCACCCAGAATGGTGGTTCTCGAGTCGATGGACAGAGACTTGGGCAAGGCTTAGCACCACCCCACTTTCCCCTGAGATTGAGAGCATGTCGCTCCCCGTCAGCTTCCATCTACCTAAGTTAACTCTATACGATGGAAAGACGGATCTGTACATGCACGTGAGTCATTGCCGGCAAGTGATAGCGAGGCATAGACATAATAACGCCCTAATGTGCCTCATATTTCTGGCGAGCTTAGACGAGTTGGGCCTGAAATGGTTCGAAAGGCTGCTGGAGGGAAGTATCGAGGGCAGACAGCAGTTAGCGGAAGCGTTCGTCACAAGGTTCAAGACCAACACTCAGACACCAAAGGAGGTTGACTACCTCTTGGGTATCAAGATGGAATCGGGTAGTTCTTTGAAGGTATACAATGCCAAGTATTGGGAGACCTACAATGAGATCCTTAATTGCCCCACTAACCTAGCAATCACCCAATACAAGCGAGGCCTACTAGTCAGACATAGACTGTGGGACTCGATTACGATACACCAGCCTACAACCATGGAATCATTGATATAGTGAATTAACGAGCACATTTGAGTGGAGGATGATGCCGCCATGGCCATCGAGAAGGCAAATTCAGTGGTAGCAGACAAACGTGTGGTTGGGAAGGTTAACTCGGTAGGACAGGAGGATAACCGCCCCAATAACCGAGCCAGAGAATAACACCGTGGTGCTGGCCACAATGACAGAAATAAGGGCTGTGGGAATGACCAGGCTAATGATCCTCGCAATGAGGATGAAGATGCCAAGAGAAAGTTGAAGGCACAAACCAACATCACTACCGTCTTTAAAATTCCAATTTATCGCATCCTCAGTGAGATTTGAGACGAGCCATTTGTGTGGTGGCCAGCAAAATTGGGGGATGCTCAGAGGGTTTTTAACTCAAGATATCACTGCACTTATCATGAAGAAAGGAGGCACCGCACGCAGGACTGTGTGCAGTTAAAACAATATCTAGAAGAGCTGGTTGCGGCGGGGCACTTAGACCAGTACATTGATGGAGACACGAGGATAGCCCCTCAAGGGCAAGCCGAACCAAACAAGCTAGTCTTGGATACCGCTCTCTAAGGAGTTATCAACGTCATTCGCGAAATCATCAAGCCAGCGTGAGTATGCAAGCTCAGAGGAATGATTAAGAAGGCTGAGCACATGAGAGAGGTGCTATCCATTCAGCCCTCCGTGAAGAAGGGAAAGGCTGAGGTACATGACATCATGATCTTTTCAAGCAAATACTTGGAAAGAATTCAAGCCCATCACAACGACGCCTTAGTTGTAACCCTTCGCATCAAGGGTTTTGACATCAAGAGAATTTTGATCGACCAAGGGAGTTCGGTCGAAATCATGTATTATGATGTATTTAAGCAAATGAAGCTGGAGGACAAAGACTTAGCTCCAGCGACTTCCCCTTTGGTTGGCTTCAACTCACAGCCGAAATGGTCGATCCGGAAGATCATATTGCCGATCAAGCATGATCAAGACGGGGTCAGTCACGAAGCAAGTGGAATTCTAGGTGTTGAAGGTCTCATCGACTTATAACTTGATCTTGGAGAGGGGCTTGTTGCACGCCATGCAAGCAGTGGCTTTAACTTATCACCAAGTCATGCGTTTCCCTATCCTAACCAGACAAATTGAAGAAGTTTGTAGAGCCCAAGTAATGTCGAAATAATGCTTTGTCACGGTAAATGGCACCTGGGCTGCTAAAGGCTTTGTCCAAATGATAGAGGGGCCGGAAGGAAAAGAGGTCTGGGAGGATGTGGGGAGAAAAGCCGAGGAGAAATTAGTAGAAGATTTAGTAGAGGTTCGAATTGATAAGAATGGTCCAAGCAAATTCTTTCTCTTGGATTCATCATTGTCCAGCGTCAAGCGGTGTACTATGTAAACTTTCTGGTCTCTAATATTGAAGTCTTTGCATGGACGCCTTATGATATGCCTGGCATCGACCCAAGCTTTATTTCCTATCAATTAAGCATCTTTCTAAATGCTCGGCTAGTCATACAGAGAACTTGGCGCTCTGCTTTACACCATGCCGAGGTAGTGGCAGAAGAAGTCAAAAACTTACTGGAGGCTAGGGTAATCAAAGAGGTGCAATACCCTAGATGGATCTTTAACACTGTGGAAGTGCCAAAGAAGAATGAGAAATGGCGAGTATGCGTCGACTACAAGATAGTCAACCGTGCCTGCCCCAGGAACTCTTCTTGTTCGTCTCCTTGGCGGTTTTGGTGGAGCTGTGGAAAATTATGACTGATAATTATAAATATAAGTTGTTAATTTGTTTGGTACAGTTATAAGATTATGAATTTAAGCATTAGAGTAGTGTTTGGTTAATAAGTTGTAAAATAACTTTTTACTGTATAATTATCCTTTCTGCCCTTATTTGATATAAAAATGATTATTTTTTCATTTTTTTCAGTTTTAATTTAAAAAAAAATATTTCATTAATAAAATTAATATAATTAGTATTAATTAGTATCAATTAATATAAAAATTGATACATTTGCTAAAAATGTAATGGAAGTATTATTGTCACAATTATTCCATTATAAATTAATTATTTTTCATTATAAATTAATTAGTATCAATTAATACTAAAATTATTAATTAGTATCAATTAATGGCTTAATTAGTCTCAATTAATACTAAAATTATTAATTAGTATAAATTAATACTAATATTTAATTTTATTAGTATCAATTAATATTAATAATCAATAATTGTTATTAATTAGTATCAATTAATAATTAATTCATTACAAAAATATACAATATTAATTTATTAATAATTAATACCAATTAATATTGGCTTTTTTAATTAATATTGATTTTTTTTATCTTTCTTCAGAAATATACAATTTTTATTTTTAATTAATATAAAAATATACAATATGAATTTATTAATAATTAATACCAATTAATATTTATTTTTCAATTAATATTGATTTTTTCTTTTTCTTCAGAAATATACAATTTTTATATTTTTTAATTAATATTAATATTAATATTTGGGTATTGACGAGGGTATTTAAGTAATTTTAGCCTCCCACACCAGCTGTGCGCTTAAGTAAAAATTTAAGCACCCTGACCAGCTTTTGAGATAAGCTGAGAAATAGCTTGATTTAAGCTATAAGCTAGTTAACTTAAGCTGCACCAAATACAATATTTTAACTTAAATTAAGCTAAAAGCTTAAATAAGCAGCTTACTTGACTAATCAACTTACTTTTGGCAAGTGATTAAGGGATTGTTTGGGATGGGGATTTTTTACTAAAAAGTCAAGGGAAAAAAAAATTTAGATGTCACATCTTAAATATCAATTAATCACTTTTTTCTCCTCACAATTATATATTCATCAAAAAAAATTATGCTAAATACACAAACATTTTTCATCTCGTAAAAAAATCAAAGGGTCAAAAAAAGTAACTAAAAAAGTTAATTTCTCAAATGAGATCTGAAATAGTTGAAAAATTAAAAATTCAAAAAAATTATATAAAAAGTCTATTTTTTCCCTCTACTTTTTAACATATTTTTTCATAAAAAAAAAATTATTTTCAAACACTTTAATTTTATTTTTATACCTCATTTTAGTAAAAAAAATTCATTAAAAAAATTACTTCTCAAACCAACCCTCACCATATCATTAATATTATCACACAATAATAACGGGACATTGTCGCATCAATTGAATTACTTTAAAACAATATATTGTATAATATAAAATATTATACACTAATAAACAATCAAAGAAATTTATTCCACAAATTACAAATACATTGTTGCGAAAATCCTATAATTCTAAAAATTACAAATATTCCCTTTTGAAAATTTGTCTTTCAATAAAGTAAATAAAAAAAATTATCTAATTACCAACTCATACCAAAAGATAATTTCTCCACTATCTTTGTTAACTTTCTTCCCCACTCTTATCCAAACTCCATCTACGTTTTCCCTCCCAACCCTTAGCAGCCACTCCCCTACCGCTCTATCCAATCTTAGCTGTCGCCTCCATACTCACCTCATTCACCACTTTTCTATGTAAACCAACTACGCATAATTACCCTTACCTAACCACTCTATGCAAATCCCTTATCCAATGCCCCTCCTATTGCTACCCTATTCCCCCTTATAACATCACTTCTTTCGTTATACCTTGACAGCCACCCACACTCACTTACCCCCTTCCATTTCTCTAAGACATTTCGTCAAAGATGTGCACCACTACTCCAAAAATGGCAATAGGTAGAGGCATTTAATCAGACATAACTCGCTAAGCTCCTCATAACCAAGTCCCTTTACATCCACCACAAATAATTCCCAACATCTCTCTCATAGACACCGTAGATGATGCCATCAACATACTTGAGAGAGAGATTTATGCGAATAGTGGGCCGAGCTATATCAACACAGAATATGGTGTTGGGTTGTGCCAGAAAAATATGGAATGTAGTGTTGAACCGACCTGTGCCAGCACAGAGTTTGGTGTTGTGCGCGGGCTATCTAGGCCGGGCTACCTTAGCGCGGGCTCTGGTCTTAGACCGGGACATCTTTTAGCAACGCAGTTACAGAGGTCATATCAACACTACAAGATCGATCGGATTAGGCGTGGCGTAGTGCGAGCATAGAGAATGTGCAGCGTGTTATGGTCGTGCTATATAGCTGAGATAGCTGTCGGCGCGCCCATGGTTGACCGGCCTGAGAGAACGCCACTAAAGTATTGATCGAGCGCAACTCCATCTTGAAGGCCAGCACGGCTTAGCTTGGCACTAGAATGATCAGAGACAATATCTTTGATGCAACCCAAGTAATAGCATGGTTAAGTATTCCACATGGACCAATGGAGAGGAAATCGCTCTGGGTGTGCGTCAATACCGTTTGGCAGTTTGGCCAATATTGTTTGGCAGTATTCACATATACACGTGTAAGGTATGGAAAGGGTAGTATAGTCACACGTCCAGCAAAGAACAACAGAGGTAGTGCGTACACAATCTGGAGCTGCATAACGAGCCTAGAAAAGGGAGTGCGGATAGACTCTAGAGGGTAAGCAACCTTTAGCCACACTCTCTCTACAGTGCTCTACATTCTCTCTTCTCTCCCAAAAAAGCTAACTTGACCGTCGGAAGGCTTCTTCGACAACCCACTCGCCAGGTAGCTCATCTTTGTTTGTTTGCAGTGAAATGGAGTTCTGTCAGAACAAGTTAAGCTTAGTAGCAAGGAGCATGGAAGACGACAAATATTTTCCACCTGTACAATTGGTGTCGTCTGTAGGAAACTTTGGCAAACAAAACCTTGTCCTCCAAGCTTTTCTGATCATTTTCCATGGCGAACAACGACGAAACCCCATTGTCTATTGTCGACGGCATCACTCCAGAGTTAGTCTCGAGAAAAGATAGCCCTCCCGCCATTCCGACATGGCGGGCCTGGAGACTTCCTCTAGAGGGCTGCCTAGAGATGTATGAGACAAATCCACAAGGAGCACTGACCACTCACAGAGTCTAGAAGGGCGTTGGTGACGAAGAGAGTGGCACACCTAACGCCTGGAGCACAAACTAAGAGACCAGGATGCCATAATTCGGAGGATGGCAACTGAGATAGAGGCCTTGAAACGGCAGATCAAAGGGAATGGTGTTGCTAGAATGGAAACCACAGTGAGCACACCCAATCCCATCGCTCAAGCTTCCCAAACACATTACATGGCTGTTTGGAATTTTTATTTTATTTTATTTTTTTGTTGTGTGTGTGTATGTGTGACTTTTTTAAGAATTAGGTCTCGTTTGAGAACATGTTTTTTTAATAACTTTTCGGGAAATTGTGTAACTTTTTCGGAAATTGTTACAAAAATAATTTTTTGTGAGTGAAAAAGTTGATAATATTTTGCTTTTTCAGCTCATAACAAACAATTTCGTGACTTTTGATTTTTTTAATCAAAAGTCAAATTTTTTTGTATGATTCCCAAACGATCCCTACCTTTTTCTATCCGTTAAAATAAATCAAAAAATTACTTTAAAAAATTAATTCTAAATACCCACTTACTAAACATAGTGGAATTTTCTAAAAAAATAACTTATTTTTCTTTATCAATTAAATCATTTGACACCAAACAATTAATTTGTTTTTACATAAATAATTTAAAGAATGACGTTTTTAACAAAAATTAAACAGAGCCTTATTTTTATGTTGGGTATATTACACTGACACACCCTGACTTTTCTATTTAATACAAATCCTCCCTTCACATTTGAAAAATTACACCCCTGTCAGATTAAAATGACATATTTGCCCCTTAACCTTTATACATATAAAATAATAAAATAATACTGATATTTTATTCATGTCATTTCAAGGGAAATAAAAACTATCTTCTTTAATTTAACTCACACAAAAAATTGAGGGGTTTTTTTTTTTTTTTTTGGGTATTTTTTTTGTGTTTTTTTTTTATACTAAATTTGTTTAATATTTTAAGCAATTTTTTTTTTTTTTGGATACACCTATAGTTAAGAAGTATAATATTTTGTGTTTTTTTTTTTAAATTCACCAAATACAAAAAAATATAAAAATACAAAAATTCTGCAATACTGTAATAAATGTGAATGACGGTATTTGGTAATACTATAATAAATGTGAGTAAATAGATGAGAAAGAAAAATGATAGTGGAAATAAAAATGAAAAATTCTATTCATCTATAAAAATTTATACAAAAAATATCATAAAAATGTTGTGATAGTGATGTTGTAAATATAAATCATATTTATGGTATGTTTTGTTTTAAAATGAAAGGTCACTATTAAACTATATCATTGTGTTTGAAAATTTTATATAAAATTTATGTTTGTATATTAATACTCAATAAGAATATGTTCAAATAAAATTTAATGATAGAAAGTTGTAGAATGCAATCATGATAATAAGAAGAAGAAATGGTAAAAAAAAAATGACAAAATAGTCATTTAAAAAATTTTAGAGCATAATATCAGCAATCAAGAGGACAATTTATAATGAGATTATAGACCTTAGGGAAGGGAGTATAATTTTTCAAATGTAAGAAATTTTTTTATATTAACCAGAAATCTCAAGGGTATCAACGTAATTTACCCATTTATGTTAAATGGTGTTTGATATATAATTTGAGTGGATATGTGACCTTCTTCAAGATCACAATTCACAAGATAAATAAAAAGCTAGTGATTTCAAATATTTTATAAAATATTCTATTATATGAGTGGGATCTGACACCTACATGAGTGTTGAGTCAAAATTTTGGTATAAATTTTTGTATCCTAACATTGCTCCATAACAAAAATGTGTCAATTATACCACTTGTTTTGGTGGGCTCTACTTTCATTGCGTGGTCATGTTACAAAAATGTATTGCATGACAATTTACTGTTATTAGAAAAAAAAAGGTCAACTTATTGATTTATTAGCTTATTTAGGTTACATAACATATATGTTTTTTTGCATGTCTTTTCAAAAAAATAAAAAAAAGGGTAAAAAATAATTTTTTTTAATTGCCAAAATAGGCCGTAGAAGTTGTTAAAGTATCACATTATGTTGGTTTCAGTTTTTAAAAAATTTTACTTTTTCATTTTTGTAATTTTTTTGTTTTTATTAAATTTTTTAAATATTTTATTATTATTTTTTTAATTTTTAAACACACCTAACATAAATACGTTCAAAAAGTATAATATTTGTGAAAAAAATCTTTAAAGAATTCACTAAATATTAAAAATATAAAAAAATACGAAAATTCAGTATATTTTCATATTTTTGTATATTTATTAATTTTTAAATTTTTTTTATAAATATTTTATTATTTAAATATATCTAAATAATGTGCTTTTAACAAAGTAAAAAAGTTATTTAAAATTTTAAAAATATTCATTAAAAATAAATAATACAAAAAATAAAATTTTAATTTAAAAAAATTAAATTCAAAAAAATGAAATCAAATCCACTAATTGTTTTTGGTGGCGCCCACTTTGTTAACTGGCTCAATAATGCGCACTCTTCTTTGTTTCTTACAAGTTGCAACTTTATTGGTCTTCTTGCCGTAATCAACTTACGTTTGGCATGCGCTCCCTCTCTGTTAGCCTTCTTGGTCCTGATTATAAATTATAACTTAACAGATTATAACTTATAATTATAAACATAAATTGTTAATTTATTTAGTGTAGCTGTGAAATTATAGATTTAAGCAGCAGAATAATGTTTGGTTAATTAGCTGTAAAATAATTTTTACTGTGTAATTGTCCGTTTTGCCTTTATATGATATAAAAATGATTATTTTGTCATTTTTTTTCAGTTTTAATTTTAAAAAAAATATTTCATTAATAAAAGTTAATATAATTAGTATTAATTAGTATCAATTAATAAAAAAATTGATACATTTGCTAAAAATGTAATGGAAGTATTATTGTCACAATTATTTTTCATTATAAATTAATTAGTATCAATTAATACTAAAATTATTAATTAGTATCAATTAATGGCTTAATTAGTCTCAATTAATACTAAAATTATTAATTAGTATAAATTAATATTAATATTTAATTTTTATTAGTATCAATTAATATTAATAATCAACAATTGTTATTAATTAGTATTAATTAATAATTAATTCATTACAAAAGTATACAATATTAATTTATTAATAATTAATACCAATTAATATTGATTTTTTTTTCTTTTTCTTCAGAAATATACAATTTTTATTTTTTAATTAATATAAAAATATACAATATGAATTTATTAATAATTAATACCAATTAATATTTATTTTTCAATTAATATTGATTTTTTCTTTTTCTTCAAAAATATATAATTTTTTATTTTTTTAATTAATATTAATATTTAGGTATTGACGAGGGCATTTAAGTAATTTTAGCCCCTCACACCAACTGTGCACTTAAGTCAAAAATTTAAGCACTCCCCGACCAGCTTTTGAGATAAGTTGAGAAATAGCTTGATTTAAGCTATAAGCTGGTTAACTTAAACTGCACCAAATATAATATTTTAACTTAAATTAAACTAAAAGCTAAAATAAGCAGTTTACTTGACTAATCAACTTACTTTTGGCAAGTGATTAAGGGATTGTTTAGGATGGGGATTTTTTACTAAAAAGTCAAGGGAAAAAAAAAAATTTAGATGTCACATCTTAAATATCAATTAATCACTTTTTTTTCTCCTCACAATTATCTATTCATCAAAAAATTTATCCTAAATACACTAACATTTTTCATCTCGTAAAAAAATCAAAGGGTCAAAAAAAAGTCACTAAAAAAGTTAATTTCTCAAATGAGATCTGAAATAGTTGAAAAATTAAAAATTCAAAAAATTATATAAAAAGTATTTTTTCCCTCTACTTTTTAACATATTTTTTCATAAAAAGAAAATTATTTTCAAACACCTTAATTTTATTTTTATACCTCATTTTAGTAAAAAAAATTCATTAAAAAAATTACTTCTCAAACCAACCCCTCACCATATCATTAATATTATCACACAATAATAATGGGACATTGTCGCATCAATTGAATTACTTTAAAACAATATATTGTATAATACAAAAGATTATACACTAATAAACAATCAAAGAAATTTATTCCACAAATTACAAATACATTGTTGCGAAAATCCTATAATTCTAAAAATTACAAATATTCCCTTTTAAAAATTTGTCTTTCAATAAAGTAAATAAAAAAAATTATCTAATTACCAACTCATACCAAAAGATAATTTCTCCACTATCTTTGTTAACTTTCTTCCCCACTCTTATCCAAACTCCATCTACGTTTTCCTCTCCCAACCCTTAGCAGCCACTCCCCTACCGCTCTATCCAATCTTAGCTGTCGCCTCCATACTCACCTCATTCACCACTTTTCTATGTAAACCAACTACGCATAATTACCCTTACCTAACCACTCTATGCAAATCCCTTATCCAATGCCCCTCCTATTGCTACCCTATTCCCCCTTATAACATTACTTCTTTCCTTATACCTTGACAGCCACCCACACTCACTTACCCCCTTCCATTTCTCTAAGACATTTCGTCAAAGATGTGCACCACTACTCCAAAAATGGCAATAGGTAGAGGCATTTAATCAGACATAACTCGCTAAGCTCCTCATAACCAAGTCCCTTTACATCCACCACAAATAATTCCCAACATCTCTCTCATAGACACCGTAGATGATGCCATCAACATACTTGAGAGGGAGATTTATGCGAACAGTGGGCCGAGCTATATCAACACAAAATATGGTGTTGGGTTGTGCCAGAAAAATATGGAATGTAGTGTTGAACCGAGCTGTGCCAGCACAGAGTTTGGTGTTGTACATGGGCTATTTAGGCCAGGCAACCTTAGCGCGGGCTCTGGTCTTAGACTGGGCCATCTTTTAGCAACGCAGTTCCAGAGGTCATATCAATGCTACAAGATCGATCGGATTAGGCGTGGCGTAGTGCGAGCACAGAGAATGTGCAGCGTGTTATGGTCGTGCTATGTAGCTGAGATAGCTGTCGGCGAGCCCATGGTTGACCGGCCTGAGAGAATGCCACTAAAGTATTGACCGAGCGCAACTTCGTCTTGAAGGCCGGCATGGTTTAGCTCGGCACTAGAATAATCAGACACAATATCTTTGATGCAACCCAAGTAATAGCACGGTTAAGTATTCCACGTGGACCAATGGAGAGGAAATCGCTCTGGGTGTGCGTCAATACCGTTTGGCAGTTTGGCCAATACTATTTGGCAGTATTCACATATACACGTGTAAGGAATGGAAATGGCAGTATAGTCACACGTCCAGCAAAGGACAACAGAGGTAGTGCGCACATAATCTGGAGCTGCATGACTAGCCTAGAAAAGGGAGTGTGGATAGACTTTGGAGGGTAAGCAACCTTTAGCCACACTCTCTCTACAGTGCTCTACATTCTCTCTTCTCTCCCAGAAAAGCTAACTTGATCGTCGGAAGGCTTCTTCGACAACCCACTCGCCAGGTAGCTCATCTTTGTTTGTTCGCAGTGAAATTGAGTTATGTTGGAACAAGTTAAGCTTAGTAGCAAGGAGTATGGAAGACAGCAAATATTTTCCACCCGTACAATTGGTGTCGTCTGTAGGAAACTTTGGCAAACAAAACCTTGTCCTCCAAACTTTTCTGATCATTTTCCATGGCGAACAACGACGAAACCCCATTGTCTATCGTCGACGACATCACTCCAGAGTCGGTCCCGAGAAAAGATAGCCCTCCCGTCATTCCGACATGGCGGGCCTAGAGACTTCCTCTAGAGGGCTGCCTAGAGATGCATGAGACAAATTTGCAAGGAGCACTGACCACTCACAGAGTCCAGAAGGGCGCTGGTGACGAAAAAAGTGGCACACCTAACGCCTGGAGCACAAACTAAGAGACCAGGATGCCATAATTCGGAGGATGGCAGCTAAGATGGAGGCCTTGAAACGGCAGATCAAAGGGAATGGTGTTGCTAGAATGGGAAACCACAGTGAGCACACCCAACCCATCGCTCAAGCAGTCAGAACCAGCGAGGGACACCCTCTCTCTCCATTACCAGAAGCTATGGGGTTGGTGATTACGACCTGCCAGTGGAGAAGTCATGCACACGAGATAGCAGCTATCATCATTCGCGTCTATTGATGACGTCAAGGTACTCCTACTTTGCCTGTTTAAAGGATTTAAGGGACGTCCTGGAGGAGCATGCACGCCGTAGACAGGCCTAAAGAGTGCCAGCACTGTAGAGGCTGAACCCCAAATCTATTCCAGCAAAGAAGTAGCTATGTTGCCACCCAGAATGGTGGTTCCGAGTCGATGGACAGAGACTTGGGCAAGGCTTAGCACCACCCCAGTTTCCCCTAAGATTGAGAGCACGTCGCTCCCCGTCAGCTTCCATCTACCTAAGTTAACTCTATACGATGGAAAGACGGATCTATACATGTATGTGAGTCATTGCCGGCAAGTGATAGTGGGGCATAAACATAATAACGCCCTAATGTGCCTCATATTTCTGGCGAGCTTAGACAAGTTGGGCCTGAAATGGTTCGAAAGGCTGCTGGAGGGAAGTATCAAGGGCAGACAGCAGTTAGCGGAAGCGTTCGTCACAAGGTTCAAGACCAACACTCAGACACCGAAAGAGGTTGACTACCTCTTGGGTATCAAGATGGAATCGGGTAGTTCTTTGAAGGTATACAATGCCAAGTATTGGGAGACCTACAATGAGATCCTTAATTGCCCCACTAACCTAGCAATCACCCAATATAAGCGAGGCCTACTAGTCAAACATAGACTGTGGGACTCGTTTACGATGCACCAGCCTACAACCATGGAATCATTGATATAGTGAATTAACGAGCACATCTGAGTGGAGAATGATGCCGCCATGGCCATCGAGAAGGCAAATTCAGTGGTAGCAGACAAACGTGTGGTTGGGAAGGTTAACTCAGTAGGACAGGAGGATAACCGCCCCAATAACCGAGCCAGAGAATAACACCGTGGTGCTGGCCACAATGATAGAAGTAAGGGCCGTGGGAATGACCAGGCTAATGATCCTCGCAATGAGGATGAAGATGCCAAGAGAAAGTTGAAGGCACAAACCAGCATCACTACTGTCTTTAAAATTCCAATTTATCGCATCCTCAGTGAGATCTGAGACGAGCCATTTGTCTGGTGGCCAACGAAATTGGGGGATGCTCAGAGGGGTTTTAACTCAAGATATCACTGCACTTATCATGAAGAAAGGAGGCACCGCACGCAGGACTGTGTGCAGTTAAAACAATATCTAGAAGAGCTGGTTGCGGCGGGGCACTTAGACCAGTACATTGATGGAGACACGAGGATAGCCCCTCAAGGGCAAGCCGAACCAAACAAGCTAGTCTTGGATACCGCTCTCTAAGGAGTTATCAACGTCATTCGCGAAATTATCAAGCTAGCGTGAGTATACGAGCTCAAAGGAATGATTAAGAAGGCTGAGCACATGAGAGAGGTGCTATCCATTCAGCCCTCCATGAAGAAGGGAAAGGCTGAGGTACATGACATCATGATCTTTTCAAGCAAAGACTTGGAAAGAATTCAAACCCCTCACAACGACGCCTTAGTTGTAACCCTTTGCATCAAGGGCTTTGACATCAATAGAATTTTGATCGACCAAGGGAGTTCGGTCGAAATCATGTATTATGATGCATTTAAGCAAATGAAGCTGGAGGACAAAGACTTAGCTCCAGCGACTTCCCCTTTGGTTGGCTTCAACTCACAGCCGAAATGGTCGATCCGGAAGATCATATTGCCGATCAAGCATGATCAAGACGGGGTCAGTCACGAAGCAAGTGGAATTCTGGGTGTTGAAGGTCTCATCGACTTATAACTTGATCTTGGAGAGGGGCTGGTTGCACACCATGCAAGCAGTGGCTTTAACTTATCACCAAGTCATGCGCTTCCCTATCCTAACCAGACAAATTAAAGAAGTTTGTGGAGACCAAGTAATGTCGAAATAATGCTTTGTCATGGTAAATGGCACCTGGGCTGCTAAAGGCTTTGTCCAAATGATAGAGAGGCCAGAAGGAAAAGAGGTCTTGGAGGATGTGGGGAGAAAAGCCAAGGAGAAATCAGTAGAAGATTTAGTAGAGGTTCGGATTGATAAGAATGATCCAAGCAAATTCTTTCTCTTAGGTTCATCATTGTCCAGCGTCAAGCAGGTGTACTATGTAAACTTTCTGGTCTCTAATATTGAAGTCTTTGCATGGACACCTTACGATATGCCTGGCATCGACCCAAGCTTTATTTTCCATCAATTAAGCGTCTTTCTAAATGCTCGGCTGGTCATACAGAGAACTTGGTGCTCGACTTTACACCATGCTGAGGTAGTGGCAGAAGAAGTCAACAACTTACTGGAGGCTAGGGTAATCAAAGAGGTGCAATACCCTAGATGGATCTTTAACACTGTGGTAGTGTCGAAGAAGAATGAGAAATGACGAGTATGCGTCGACTATAAGATAGTCAACCGTGCCTGCCCCAGGAACAACTTTCCACTCTCAAGAATTGACCAGCTGGTAGATCTTACCGCTGGTCACCAAAGGTTAAGCTTCCTTGATGCATACTGCTGCTACCACCAAATAGCCATGTACGAGCCAAACCGAGAAATCACATCCTTCACCACGCCAAGAGGCTTGTACTACTATAAGGTTATGCCCTTTGGCCTTATGAACATCGGGGTGACCTTCCAAAAATGAGTCCCAGCACCTCGCTAACCTAGCTAAGATGTTTGCTATACTCAAACGCCACAAATTGAGCTTGAATGCTTTTAAGTGTGCTTTCGGCATAGAGACAGGGAAATTTTTGGGCTTATTGGTTATGAACCGGGGTATAGAGGCTGACCCGCCGCAGATAAAGGAAATACAAGACTTGGAATTTCCGAATTAAACAAAAGACGTGCAACATCTGGTCGGAATGACAGCCACACTGAATAGGTTTATCAGTTGGTCATCAGATCGCTGCAGGCTCTTCTTTCAGACTTTGAAATCTAAGTTCTTTTGGGATGGAGAATGCGACAAAGTTTTGGTTGACTTGAAGACATATCTGTCTTCCACCCCAATCTTGGTCACCCCTAAGCTTGGAGAAGAGCTCTATCTATATTTGGTTGTTTCTCAAAACGAGGTGGTTGCGGTGCTCGTCCGAGTTAAGGGAATACAACACCTCCCTATCTTCTATGTCAGCAAGACGTTTCTTGCCATATCAAGATACTTGCCACTAGAGAAACTGGCTCTAGAGTTGATGATGGCCTTCAAGAAGTTAGCACATTATTTTTATGCTTATACAATTGTGGTGCTGACCGAATTTCCACTAAAAGTGCTATTTGAGAAGGTGGACTTTTCTGGCAAAATCTTGAAGTGGGCGGTCTAGCTAGGGCAATATGACATCAAGTTCCAGTCGCAAATGGCGATCAAGGCGTAGACCCTAGCTGACTTTGTGGCGGAGTTTGCCCCAGGCACCCATCTTGTTTGCCCGATAGATTTGGCACATGAAACCGAGCAGGAAGAAATAGCTAGTGCGGATTTAGCACAACCAACGGTGTCAATGCTGCCAGAAGAAGGTGAGGTGCAAGCAATAGAAAGGTGAGACAATGAGAAGACAACAGAAAAAGCAGCCGACCCTACCGAATGCCAAGATAGACACGCAAGCAGGAAAGTTGCGTACGAAGGAGACCAGAACCTAGGCTTGCAAAATTCTCAAAACCCATATGACTGCTGGAAATTGTTCATTGGCGAGATATGGAAACTTTTTGTTGATGGAGCCTCGAATAGACATGGCGCCGGGCTAGGAGTTGTGCTAACCTTGCCAAACGGGCTAACCACTGAACATGCTATCATGCTGGGATTCCTAGCCTCCAACAATGAGGCAGAATATGAGGCCCTCCTAGCCGGCCTAAAAAGTGCTTTGCAAATGAAGGAAATCGAGCTTATGGTATTCAATGACTCCAAACTTGTTATCAACCAAGTATCTAGAGACTACAAAGTTAGGGATGAAAGGATGGCCAAGTATCAAGCGTTAGTACGCGCTGAGATTAAAAAGTTTGCCACAATAAGAATGGAGCAAATCGTCCACGAAGAGAATAGTCAAGTAGACTAATTGGCCAGCTTGGCATCCATGCAAAACACCTTTCCCAACCCTTTGATGATTGAGTTCTTGCCTAGACCTAGCATCGAAGAACTTGGGGCACTCGAAGTACTCTGCATCGACTTAGGGCCATCCTGGATAGACCCTATCATAACCTTTCTCAAAGATCGAATCCTGCCCACCGAAAATAAAGAAGCCAACAAGATAAGGGTCAAGTTAGAGCAGTTTTGGCTCTCTCAATCTGGCGCCTTGTATAAAAAATCCTTCACTGGGCCGTATCTGAAATGCATTCATCCCAGCAAGGTCAAATCTTTCCTCTTCAAAATTCATGAAGGCATGTGTGGAAGCCACATTGGGGGAAGATCGCTGGCATACCGAGCAATTTCTCAAGGATATTGGTGACCGTGCATGCAGGCCGACGTATGGAAACATGTAAGAAAATGTGAGAAGTGCCAGAAATTTGCACACCTGATTCACCAACTGGCTACATAATTGCTCCCTTTGACGAGTCTTTGGTTGTTTGCCCTTTGGAGGCTAGATATTGTGGGACTTCTTCCAATGGCTCCAGGCATCGCAAGTTTTTCATCGCAGCCACTGACTACTTCACCAAATGGGTGGAAGCTGAGCCATTGGCAACCATCAAGGAAAAAGATGTGAAGAAGTTTGTCTGGCAAAATGTCATTACTCGATTTGGAGTCCCAAAGGCTCTCATCTTGGATAATGACACTTAGTTTGGTGGGAAACTATTTAGAGGATTTTGTGAGGAGTTAAAGATCAAATTCTACAATTCTACATCAGCCTACCCTCAGTCAAATGGACAAGTTGAAGCTTCAAGCAAGACTATTTTGGATGGACTGAAGAAGCGGCTTGAGAAAGCTAAAGGAGGTGGACTGAGGAACTCCCCAACATGCTATGGGCATACCAAACTACCCCAAGACGCTCAACTGGAGAAACTCCATTCGCCTTGGCTTATGGCATGGAGGCGGTCATACCATTAGAGATCGACATGCCAACCATTCGGTCAGAAAACTTTGAGCCAGACTTGAATGGTGAAGCTATTGCCTTGGAATTGGACCTTGCTGAAGAAAGAGGAGAATGGGCGCTAATTCACATCATGACTTACCAACAAGAGCTCTCCAAGATATACAATAAGACCGTGCATCTGCGCCTATTCAAAGTTAGGGACTAAGTCTTGAGGAAAGTAATAGGCAGCACACTAGTCCCTGGAGAAGGAAAATTGGGTGCAAATTGGGAAGAGCCATACAAGATAACTAGCCTTGTTGGCAAAAGGGCATACCATCTGGAGGACTTGGACGGTAAAGCCATTCCAATACCTTAGAATGCGACCAACCTCAAGTTGTTTTACTTCTGAAATGTAATTCTTTTTCCCTTACCTAGCATGACTTTTTGTTCAAACATATGTAACGCTTGATGAGCAACGAAAGGAATCCTTCTATCTTTCTTTGTATTATGGCATTTCGTGTAAATTCTTAAAATTAAAGTATTGTGTTATGCAAATGGACACTGGGGGTAACTCCCCCTCAGCTGGCTTAACACGCCGAACGGAAAGTTAGTGTTTTGCCCAACATATGGCATAATACCGAGCTGATTTTGCTCGTTCCCCTGAGCTAACTTTGCTCGTTGGGAAGAAAGTTGGTGTTGTCCCTAACTTTTGTAATTTAAACCAAGATGATTTTTCGCTTGTTTCTAATATCAGACCAAGCTGATTTTGCTCATCCTTCTCTGAGTTGATTTTGCTCGCTGGGTAAAAAGTTAGTGTTTTCCCAATTGTAGTCATTTGCTCAGAGCTGATTTTTGCTAGTCCTCTCTGAGCTAATTTTACTTGCCAGGGAGAAAGTTGGTGTTTTCCCTAACTTTTTTATGATTTGAACCGAGCTAATTTAGCTCGCTGGAAGGAGGGTTGATGTTTTCCCAGATTTTGATAGTCTTAACATAGCTAATTTTGCTTGTCTCCCTAAAAGCTAAATTTTCTGGCAAAATTCATCAAGCAGAAAGTTACGTAACGTTTATACTGCCCTATTCGAGCAAAAATCAACTCGGCACGGAACAAGTGCATTTCACCTTTGGATCCAATCAAGCAATTCGTTTCTCGGCTAAAATAAAGATTAAAGACAGAGCGTCGAATCAAGCAAAAAGTTGGACATTTTTCATTCATGATTATGTGCGGTTACAAAGGTGGGGCTCATAGCCCAACTACATTAAAATAAAAGAAAACAAAGAGAAGGAAAGGAAAATACATAAGAAAAAGTAGATTCTAGCTAAAGACCTAATCTTAATTTACAGCATTGTCCAGATTGGCCACATCCTCGTCGGTCACATTTAGCGCAACTTTTGCACCAGAACCAGGACCCAGATTTGTAGATAGCTCGGCCTAGTTGCTGCCTGGAGATGCCTCTTTGGAAATGGCCAGCAGCGGGGTGTTCTAAGTTTACTGGGGAGCTAGTACCTCTGTCGCGCTAGTTGCTTGAGCCGCCTTAATTAGCTTTTGCTGCCCGGCGGCAGTGTACGTTTACATATATAAAGGAATGAAGACAGGCGGGGGGGGGGGGGGGGTGTTCTTAAAGACATCAGACTCCTGCGTTTGGCCAAGTTTCTCTGCAGTTGGTTTTCAGCCGCACTGGAAGAATATGTCCTTCGTGCCCTTCACTTACCGTTCATAAACTTTCTCAGCCTCCGCGTAGCAGCGGTCCTTTGCATCATTAACTTGTTTTTGTTAGCTCGACTTTGTGGTGGCTCGATGCTTCTGTACCTCGGTGAGATACCTTGCCTTCTTAGCCTGGACTGCCTTCTGTTTACTCTCCTCTGCCCTCGAAAGTCGCTCGGCTAGCTGGTCTCGCTCGGCCGATATTACCATATGAGAGGCCTTCAACTTCTCCAGTTTGGCCGTTTTGGCCTTGTTATCTGCTATGGCCTCACAAACACTCTGCCACACAGACATCATGTGTTCATGGGCAACGTAGTTTTTTTGCACGGCCTGCAACAAAGAAGAAGTTAATATATCGAAACCGAACAATAACTTGGTAACAAAGAGACACGCTTCCTTACTAGAACAATGGACTTTGCAGCCGACCTAAGGACCTTCAGGTCGGACAGTTCTTCATGCCTCTTATGTCCGCAGGAAGAAACAAGCCTTTGGTTAGGTTAAAATCGAACAAAACGTCCTTGTCGGCATACACAGAGTCAGTAGTGGTTATAGCCTGGCCTTTATACTTCAGCTCTGGCGACCACACTGGAGGGTAGTAGTGTGGACAGTTTGCTCAGCAACGGTCTACTCGGCTCCTCGTCAAGCGAGAAGAACCATGCTCGCTTGCCAAGGCTAACGCCGGTCCAACTTCTTGACTGGTTGACTGTGAAGGTTGACCTTCAGTTACCTTGGCCTGCGGTGAAGACTCGCCCGGCCCAACAGTGATCATGGATTTAATGGTTTTGATCTTTTCCATTTCTTGCTCGGCTGTCAAGGATACCAAAATTATCTTGGGAAGAGTTGGGTCAGGTTTTGGAGAAGGGGCACGCAAGAAATTAGTGACGCTACTTTTGCATGGCTGTAGACACCCCATTTTTGACCGACCTCAAGACTCAGACGTCATCGATTGAGCGCTCGCTGATGGTGCATGTTGTGCTCGTTTCGAGTCTTCGGAGTTTTGGCTGAGAGTCTTGCCTCTAGGCCTCTGAACTCTTTTGTGCTTCGGCTCGGTTTGTGGACCGAACATTGTTTCTCTTCCCGGAGGGAGGGAGTGTTCTTGCAGACCATCTCTTTGTGGTCGTAGGCCACTTTTCCCGTTTGGAGACTAGTTTTCGATTTTTGGAACCTTCGGCCGCGTGTCTTGTCTCGGGACCGCTTAACATTCTCCGTTTGGCGTGGTTTTTGAATCACCCCTTGTTGCCTCTGCCTAGAGGAACACTGTGGTCTGGGAGACCACTTTTGTGGTTGCATACCACTTTTGGTGCTCGTAGACTAGTTTTCGAGGCTTTCGGCCGCGTGCTTTGCCTCCTGATCTTTCGTCTTGCATCCGCTTCGGTTTGTTTTTGGTACAAACCTTGTTTTCCTTGTTTGGAAAGTGGTCCAAGGGTGGGAGACCAGCATTTTTCCTGGCCGACCACTTCTTCCTCTGCCAGCCAATTTTCTGGTCGGACAACTGGCTTTCTTGGTCTTTGGACCATCTTTTCTGGTCGGCCACTATACCACCACCTTGCATTTAGTGTGTTGACCTCTCCCACCTATGGCCGACCAGTTTTTACTCTGGTTGACCACCTAAAGTGGTTGGCCGACCACTTTTACTAGCAGGCCGACCACTTCAAGTGGTCGGCTACTTTTTGACACCTTTTTGGAGATATTTTCCTCCAGCTGGCACAGCTGGAGGACATCAAACCCATCCTCCATACACGTGTATGGAGGGATTGCCTTGGTGCTTAGCTTCTCCTAGAAGCTTTGGCTTTCCTTCTCTATAAGAGGGAGGCTCCTCCTCCCTCCTCTAGGTTCAGAAAATTTGAGGGAAGAGGATAGATATAGTGTTGTATCTATATTGCCTTGTTTGCTTCATTTTTGTGCTCAAAAGTGTAGTTTGTCTTAGTTTAACACACGAACACACACTTAAACACCTTGCTTGTGTTGCTGAGGCTCCTTGAGGTTGTTTTTGGTGTTCTTGGACTGGTTTAAGTTCAAAAAGGCTGCTGGAGTTGCAGTTATAAAGAGGGTCTTCAAGGGTGAGCTTTTGACTTTTAAATCCCCCTTTCTTGCTTAAGCTTTTAGCCTATCTTGCATGCTGTTTTAAGCTTAGTTCATAACTGATAAAAGTTCTTTTTTTGTATGCTTAAAAAGTTTGTTTAAGATCACTTTTGTGTTTGGGGTTGTTTACCCCCTCTTAGGCCTTGTTTGGCCTTGTTTTTGAGCCTTTTTTGTGAGCTTCGGGACCACCTTGTATTGGCCTTCTCACCACTTAAATCCAGAGGGATTTTAGTGGTGGGGATGGTGTTTTAAGGTCCTAAGAAGGGAAGGGCCATCCCCTCTCCTTGCATCTTCAATACATGCCTTAATATGCCTCATGTTTGAGCATCTTTACTAAGTGTATGTTGACCATATCTTAGCTTGTATTTGTGGTTATTTTGCTGTGGCATACCACTGTTTTTACTTGCCTTGGTCACTCCATGCATGGTTAATACACTTGTAGTGTAAATCACACAATCTAGTCTTGTATGCCTTATGTTTGAGCATGTGTTTCTAGCTTTTTTTGGAGCCATCTCAGTAGGTTTTTGGTGTTGTTTTAACATGCCTTAGATCTTTTTTGGGTTGGTTTGGTTGTCCCTTGCATGTATAATACACTTGTAGTGTAAATCCCTTAAACTAGCTTTGTATGCTTCACGAAATAGCATGTCATTTTAGCTTGGTTTGAGTCCATTTCAGCATGTCTTTGGTCATGTCATACCTCTGTTTAGGTTTGGTTTGGTTAGCCTTTGCATGCTCCTTGCACTTGTAGTGCAATCCCATGAAATAGCCTAACATGCATCATGTTGTAACATCTCATTTTAGCATGCTTTTGGCTTAGCTCTGAGAAGATTTTGTTCATGTTTTAGCATGTTTAAGGTCTGATTTTAGTTATATTGGTCATCCATGACTTGCTTCATATAGCCTTGGTTCAATCTAGCTTGTTAGCTTTGTGTATTGAATCATCTAGCATGCATTACTTGGCCTATTTCAATGATGTGGCATCATTAGTTATGTGATTTTAGTCCATGTTTCATGGCCATGCATTCACATTTGTTACTTATTCAATGCGTTGGAGGGTTTCTCCCTTTATGCCTTAACATGAACCATTGTGTATGCCTTCATGCCTTTGCTTGCGAGCCATCATTTCAATGTGTTTTTAGGGTTATTATGCCATGATATAACTCTGATTTTTATTGGTCAAGTCATCCCATGCTTGGTCCAATTAGGTGTAGTGTAATCCACCTTATTTGCCTTGCATTCACCATGCTTCATGCCCCTCATGCTAGCACATTTTGGCTACCTTCCATGCATGTTTTAAACTCATTTGACATATTCTAGGACTGTTTTGGGTTGCCTTGGTCACATGCTTCATGTTTTGTATACTTGTAGTACAAATGCTCTTGCTTGCCTCAAGCTTTGAGCACCATTGCGTGCTTCATTTGTGTTGAGTACATGATTTGGCATCACTTAATATGACATTTCAGAGCTTTTAGCATTGCCATGTTCTTACCTCAATCATGCTTTAAGTGCCTTTGAGTGTTATGCATTGTTGCCTAGTTTATGCCTTAGCTTCCATGCTTGCATGCCTAGGCCTTTGAGCCCTCATCTCAGCATGCTTTGGTCCTTGTTTAGACCTAATTAAGCTCTGTCCATGCTTAGTTCATGCTTTTGTGCCATGTATTGCATGCCTCATTTGTAGTCCTTCTCATTAGCTTTCATGCTTTAGGACCCTAGCATGCCATACTTGTGTTAGTTTAAGTGATTCGGCATCATTTCTTGTCTAATTTCAGTGCACTTGGTGTTGTTACACTTGCACGTTTGTCACACTTTGAGCCTTCTTGAGGGTTGTGCTCTTAGGCCTACTTGGTCGGCCAATGCATTGTGCATACATGTTTTGTGTTTTGTGCCTTCATTTCATCACCAATGGCCACTGATTTGGGCATGATTGAGGTCTACCATTTTGGTTTAAGTCCATTGAGTATACCATGTATATTGCATTGAGCATGCCATGCTTGGTATATTACATAAGTTGCCCTTGTTGCATTGCATTGTGCATGCACGCATTACATTGTGTTGAGAACCCCTATAATTGCCTTGCATTGAGTATGCCATCTAGTTCTTAGCATTTAGCATTGTATATGCCATGTTATTCCTTGCATTGTGTATGCTAGGTTGCTAGTCGCATTGTGTATGCCATGTAGATCATCGCATTGGCCCTGTTTGGTAGAGCTGTGGGAAAGTGCTTATAGCTTATGCCTAAACAGCTTATAGCTTATAACTTTCAGCTTAAGCTGATTTCCAGCTTATTCTTAAAGCATCTCCTACCTCACTTAAAGAATAAGCTGATTTCTGACTTCCAAAAAGCTATAAGCTATAAGCTATAAGCTAAACCAAACACATCAAAATAGCTTAAATTAAGCTGAAAGCTGAAATAAGCTGTAATTAAGCTCTGCCAAACAGGGCTATTGTGTATGCCTTATACCTTGCATTGAATATGCCATCTAGTTCTTAGCATTTAGCATTGTGTATGCCATGTTATTCCTTGCATTGTGTATGCCATGTAGTTCATCGCATTGTGTATGCCATGTTCATCGCATTGTGTATGCCTTATACCTTGCATTGTGTATGTTTAGGTTACATCATGGCATTGTGCACGCTAATTGATATTCGCATTGTGCATGCTAGTTGTTGCATGCATTAGTATTGTGCATGCCATTAGCCTTGTTAGGTTGTTCATGTTGCATTGCATATTTGCATGCTTAGGTCATATTGCATGTTTGCATTACATCGCATTGTGTATGCCATGTTATGTGTTGCATTGTGTTTAGAATAGGTGTTAGTCCAAACACGAGAAACGAGGAACGTTTCATACTTCAAGTGATGAAACGTGCCTCGATTCTCGGTCGCCGACACTCTTGATCATACATGATAGAGTTCTAGGCTTTATGTGTTTACTTGTGCATTCATTTTACATTGAATTGTGCAACTTTGCCTCTCGGCCATCACGCATTGAAATGCGCAATTGGTGGCCCGAGGGTTGAGAACCACACCCCCCCTTGAGTTCATGACATGATAGGGAGGGTGGTTGTGCACACATATCTTGTAAATACATTGCCATACCCTTTCTTGCTCTCTGTTGCAGAAAACTGGGATTCAACAGCAACAACTGGTCGGCCAGCCAGAAAAAGTACTTGGCCGACCACTTTTCTGGTTTTTCAACAACCAAAAGTGGTCGGCAGGTGTTTCTAGAGACCAAAAGTGGTCGGCCACCCTCCCACAGGATTCCCAAGGTGGAGTTTTCTAGAGCTTGGTGCAAGTTTCTGAGAACAAATGAAAACAGAGGCAAATTGGGGCATCGCATTGGATTTCCGAACGAGGCGACCGAGCATGCATCTAGTCTTCTCCCCCCGAGAACCTCCTAGTTTATTGCTTTCCTTAGCCGCCATGCTTAGATAGCTTGCCTTTGCTTTGGTTTGTACCTTTAATAGTTAATGCGTTTAGCTATTTTAATTTGTTTTGTAATAATTAGTTTATTAGCTTAGATTAGCTAGTTAGCTTCTTATTCAGTCTCTCCCTCGAGAGGGCCAATTGTTGTAATAAGCGTGCGCGTGTGTGATGCATGTCTTCCAACCTCCATTTCTTTCTCCCTTTTACTTAACCGCTTACGATGGTTAGTTTTAGAGCATATTTCATTTAGCATCCTTATGCTACGCATGCGTGCATCCATTCATTTGTATTGCATGCACCGGGCTCGACGCATCACACTAACTGCATTGTATTGTTAATTCCAATTTGAATACATGTATCAAGTTGCATTTCACATGACATGATTAGGATAGCCGAGCCTATCTTAGTTGTATTTCACATGTGTTGCATTAGCCATCTTAACATGAACTGGGATCGTGCATGATTTCTAACTAGTTCTTTGTTTTGGCTTGGAGTACACTGTGAGTGTTTACGCTTTAGCATACTGCATGTGTGTTATTGACTGCCATGAAAGCATGCTTACCATGAGGCTAACTGCTTATTTGCTATAACTGCCTGAATGCCTGTGGGTGAAGGTTGGATTACTTGAATTGGAACAATTCATTGAAATCCGCATTTTAGCCTACTTGCGAGTAGAAAACTTCAAATCGTTTTCAAATAAACAAACGGATATGCGATGTTTTGTTCCAAATTAAGCGATCTAGTCTATACTTGTTTGCTGTGCGCATCACATAGTAAGATTAGCTAATTAACCGGAATAAGAGCACATGTGTTTTCAAAAACAAGATATCATGTTTAGTACAGGCCGATCTTTGATCGGGCGAGCGGGGGTGCTCATTAAATGACCTTTCTCAATTGTACCCAAGTTTCCGAGCCGAGGCAACTTTGGTGATGATGGAGACGTGGCCTTAGGCACGAGTCAGGGTTTCCTAAATTTCTCCAAAATAAAATATTTAGGTGGCGACTCTGTATCTGGCAAAGCAGTCCATGCTTGACACTTCTTTATAAAAATCAGTTTTCCAAAACGATTTGCCGGATTTGGACTCTTTGGTGATTTATCGGTCTCACATCGCACATTGTGAGATTAGATTCAGAACCGTGACATTTGAGTCCGAACTATAGTATGCTAGAGAACAAAACGAGATTCTCTCGGGAGTTCTCCGGAGCGCGTCTACAGTTTCTGGCGACTCTGCTGGGGAGTTAGAGAACTTGACTCGAACTCATGATATCTTGTTTTGATTACACTTATGTGTCTCTTTGTATTGCATTTGCATTGGTGCGCCTAGGACACCGTGTTTGCCGTATGCTATTCCTGAACGGTTTGCCTGAGGCTCGCTTCGAGAAGCGTGCCATAAGGCTGACCGGTTGCGGGCTCTGCCACGACAGGAACACAAACCTCAGTTTTTACCGGGGCACCCTTTTTTGACCATTCGACCTAGTGCATATTCGGAATCCATAGCGACCATTCCAAACTAGGACAGGTTGCTTACCCGATTTTAGGTTGTTTGAAACCACTGTGTGCGTAGTGAAACCCTAGCTCCTGACAAAATAGGACAGGGAAACCCTAGCCCAACATAGGGGTGTTTTTGCTCTTATTTGCTTGCTATGTGCTTTTGGAGAGTGTCTCTACAGGGTTATGAATATCAGTTTGCAAGACTGGGTATCAGGCCTGCGGGCATCAATATTTGGAGAATCATTTTTAACTGAGCGTATCAGATTCAGTTTTGGGACAGCAATTTGGGGCACAGTGATCAGAATTAAGGACAGTGTGTTCAGCTTACAAATACCGACTGTATGTTGTTATGCAGACTGTGTGTTGTTACGCTGACTGTGTGTTGTCAGGCCAACTGTGTGTTGCCTTTAATTTATTCAGTTCATAACATAGCACACTGCGCGTTTTGGTTGTTTATTTCCTTATTATGCTTTATTTATCTTTTTGCAAGGTAGTTTAGCACAATTGCATCCGACCAGGCAGATATTCCCCGAGCACTCTGGGTCAGAGGTCGAAGACTTAATCGATCCAGGGATCTGATAGACGGACAAGTAGTGTTTCTTTCTTTACCCCCGGTTGCTAGGCGGAGGTCAAAAAGGCACAGTGTATTAGTACAGAGGTCGCTAGATCAGTGGTCCTTGAATAGTCAGGTTGAGGTCTCAGTTTCTATTACAGAGTCAGATATACCGGTTGTTCAGATAGACCAGCACAACATGGCAGGCTTGGAAGAGATGATGCGTCAACTCCAGGAAAGTATGAAAACTATGCAGTAGGATGCTGCCCGTCAAACAGAATTTGCTACACGCCAGGCCGAGGTTATGGCTCAACAGGCAGAGGTAATTACCAGGCTACAGCAGCAGATTGGAGCGTCTACTTCACACACGCCTCCTCCCCCACCAAGAGTTCCAATACTCGGGGAGACAGCTAATGTCCAGGAAAGATACGGACATCCCCACAGGGCCAGCTCCGCCCCCAATCCTACCCCAGCTTTCTAAAGCACCCACCAACCTTGTGGATTCACCGTTCGAGTTCGAGGTGGATCAACGGCGTTTAAAAGTAAGCAAGCTGGAAAAGCTTTCAAGAAGTCTCAAGGTGTGAAGTCCATTCCAGATATAGAGGATGGATATACCGACTCGCCGTGACTCTGCCGGACCGATTTAAAATGCCGCACATAGACCGCTTCGATGGGTCTGGGGATCCTATGGTGCACTTGCAGCTGTTTTCAGACATCTTAACGCCGATGGGCCTCTCCAGCTTACAGAAGCTTTCTCTGTTTGGCCGGAGCCTGTCGGGTGTAGTAGCTATTTGGTATGCAAAATTGGAGGATTTCGTTAAGAGAAGTTGGGAGGAGATGGCTGAGGCCTTCATAGCTCAGTACTCCTATAACACCCAGATCGAGGTCACAACTCGTGATCTCGAGACACAGGCAAGCAAGAACCGAAGGAGAGCTTCTCCGATTTTGTGACCCGCTGGAGGGCTAAAGCCTCGATGATGACCATCAGGCTTGTGGACAAAGATCAGATATGGATGGTTGTGCGCAACCTCTAGCCCAAGCTCATGCAGAAGATGATCATCCTCCCCCTACCCACCTTTGCAGATCTACATGAGATTGGGGTGCAAATAGAGGACGCCATGAAACAAGGCCTCATTGATAATGAGAGAGAGCAGCCTAAGAGGGCATTCAACCGCGGTACAAATGCAGGCACAAGTAGTGCTGCAGCTGGTAGAACGCCAGATGTCGGAATGGTCACCACCACCACTCCAAAAACCTTCATGGCTACCCCATTCACCGGTGCGTCCGGTAGTAGCTCACAAACAGCTAGATATGCGCCCAGAGGCCAAAGAACCTTCACCCCACTATACATGCCCCTATCCAAAGCTTGAGGGTTTTGATCAAGAAAGGGCACTTGAAGCCCTTAGAGCCGCGGCCCTTGCCAGAAAAACTTCCTCCCTCTCATAACCTAGCTAAGTACTGTGCCTATCCCAACAGCATGGTCACGACACCGACTAGTGCTTTAGACTGCGTCACGACATCCAAGATCTCGTTGACAATAAGGTGATCGCACCTCCGGAAAAACCAAACGTCACAACCAATCCACTCCCACCACATAACCAAGCTCCACCTCCCAAACGCATCAACTTCATCCAAACCGGGGTTGTGTCATACGACCCTAGCATATGTATCACCCTTTCTCACCTACCTAAGCCAGAGGTATTCATTCCAGAAAGCACGGATTTGTGCATACTGGACATCTCCCAAACCCAACTTGAGCCGGTGGTGGTGACTATCGAAGATAGAACCGGGATGATTGCGGAAGCAGATGAAAATGATTATTCAGAGCCTGAGGGGTCTGTGAGCGTTGAGTACAACCCGAGTGGTTACATTACACCAACAGGGTAGATTAAGCCGAGGGTAGAACTGCCGGTTGGGGCAGAGATTTGTGTCGTTCGAGAGGATGGACCTAATCAGGGGCTAGATGACCTAGCGGAATTGGAAGAGGACATAGCCAACCTTCAATTCTTCAATGAACAGGATACGGGGGACGTGACTGTCAACTGGTTGATTTAAATGGGTCAGCAGAAGCTACCGGGTGACTCAGTGACGAGCTGAATGCTATTGAACAACTTCAGCTAGACCAAGGGCAATCATGGATGGAATATCATCAGCAGTGGCCGGAGTGGCCGGAGATCAGAATGAACCGCCAGGGAGCACCGGTGCTAAGAATTTTGCTCAGGATCAGAGCAGTTTGAGTACAGCGGATGCTGAGTAGCAGGTTGCACTGAAACAATTTGAGCAAGAGAAGATCAAAGATCTGGAGAGGGCTAGAAAGGCCAAAGCCCCCGTAGAAATAAAATGTGCTGTGGGCACGAGAATGGAATGTGTTGTGCCCACAGGAACAGTTGTGACAAAACAGATAGTTGCTTGTCAATGGCCGACGGGATGTGGTCGGAAGATGACGACCTATGTCTTGCCCACACAGACGAGGATTGGGGGAAACAAACCGACCGAATGATACCTGGTATATTGGAGAAGTTGACCACATGACTAGAAGTGGGTGGTATTTCAAGCCTTCACACCTAGATCAACCAGAGGTGTCCGGAAAGGACAAGGAGGCGGAGAAGCAGAAAGAAAAGCTGCTTGAAGAGGAGGCTGCGCTAAAACAGCTTAAGAAGATACAAGCAGACATCTCCATCTGGGGACTGCTTATGGCATCAAGAGTACACAGACAGGCTGTCCTTTCTACAATGGACAGGGCTAAACTTTCGATTGATACCACGCTTGAGCAGTTGGTAGGATTGGTTTTTCCAGGAGGAGCTTCCCCGACGTTAACCTTCACTAACAAGGAGTTGCTGCCTGAGGGGGAAAATCATAACAAACCACTCTACATCTATGTGGAGTGTAGAGACAAATGGATACCAGTAGTTCTTGTCGATATCGGATCCGCCATCAACATATGTCCATCGAGGACGGCATATGCAATCGGGTTGAAGCCCGTGGACTTCGCACCCACTGCCCAGGTGATTCAGGCATATGACAATACTAGCAAAGAAGTGATAGGGACTGTGCAGATTCGGACTAAGGTTGGTCCAAGACAGCATGATATTGACTTTCATGTCTTGGACATTCCCACGACCTTCAATCTACTCCTAGGGCGGCCGTGGCTGCACCAGGTAAAGGCAATCTTTTCCACCCTCCACCAAGTGTTGAAGTACCTCCATGGGAAGGGGGTGGCTATAGTTTTCGGGAATTCGTCAATCCATCCACCGCCAGAGGTGTCTACGCCGGTTCTGGAGATCGAACATGGCGTAGAGGATGTGTTCTTGTCAGGATTTAGCCTAGCTGAGGCTCGGGTCGTACAAAACATACTAGCTATCGATGAGGGGTTATATGTCAGTGCACAGTCTGTGTACCTCATGAACAAACTCCAGCACATCCCCGGGATGGGATTAGGGAAAAGTGGCTGGAAAGGCTTTGTAGCATCGGCCGAAGTGCCGCATAACCCACATACATTTGGTTTAGGTTACCTACCTACCAAGGAGGACTGGGTGAGAAAAAGGGAAAGAAATGGCCGGAAGGGCCACAGCTAAGTAGGCGGGGAACCATTTTGTGTTGATGCACCGACCTATTCAGGGTATCCTGAATGGATGCTTTGTCCGGGAGGGGGAGGACTTCCCGTTCTGCGGCTTCCCAGAGCCATGGTTGAATGCAGAGAGAAGACGCTTGCCGGGGTTTGAGATCTTCTTTGACTTGCAATTGTCTGAGGATGATGTTGCCGAGGAACAAATAGACCCGATAGCTGAGGCTAAACAGTACAAAGAGGAGGTTTTGAGGGCGCAGAGATTGAAATGGGGGTAGCACTGGCTTGTCTACTTTCAGATCCTTTGATCATGCATGAGTGCTTGGGGGATGACCTCTCAGTGTCCATGATTGGGAATGAAACGGCAGCGAACCCACTTTCAAACATTTTGGATGCATCCATTGCACCCTCTCTCGTCTGGCAATACGAGGAAGGCTTCTTATCGAGTAGCGCCAGGTCAGGTAGTGAGCCGAAATCTGATTTCACTGAGTTTGTCGAGTCGGAATTAGGTTCCAGCTCGTCTGAGTTTGAGTCCGGTATTCTTGGGGGTGACAACCCGGATGCCACAGTCCTGTCTAGGTCGTCTTTTTCTTTTTCCTTTGAGTCTGTTGTAACAGAGGAATCAGGCGACTTGGAACTGCTTAATGAGAATTGTGCGGCTGTGACCTTCGATTACTTTTCTGTGCCCTTAATTTATTGCATTAATCAGGATTTTCAAAATTTTGATGAAAACGACGAGGAAGAAATTCCTCTGGTTTTGCAATATTTGCTGGATCAAGAGCAGGAGAGGTTTATTAAACCCTTGGTTGATGAAATCACCTAAATTAACGTTGGTACTGAGAAGGACCCGCAGCTGGTCCAGATTGGGTCCACGTTGTCTTCGGAGAAGCGCGAGCGCTTAGTCGCTTTATTAAAAGATTTCAAAGATGTTTTCGCGTGGTCCTACGAAGACATGCCTGGAATCGATCCTGAGATTGTACAGCACCGGATCTCTCTTGACCCAGAGGCCCGACCTGTTAAGCAGAAGCTTAGAAGGATCCACCCAGACTGGGCTCTCAAGATCAAAGAAGAGGTCACCAAGCAAATTGACGCAGGGTTCCTGCTGGTGTCTGAATACCCAACTTCGTTGGCCAACATTGTTCCAGTGCCGAAGAAGGACGGCAGAATTCGGGTATGTGTGGATTTCAGGGATTTGAACAAAGCCAGTTCGAAGGACGACTTTCCTCTGCCGCATATTGATGAGTTAGTGGACTTCACTGCTGGGCACGCGTTGCTCTTGTTCATGGATGGGTTTTCAGGCTACAATCAGCTATTGATGGCACCTGAAGATCGGGAGAAGACTGCTTTCACCACCTCGTGGGGAACCTATTGTTATAGGGTGATGCCGTTTGGGCTGAAGAATGCTGGAGCTACGTATCAATGGGCTGCGACCACAATATTGCATGATACGATCCACAAGGAGGTTGAGGTGTACGTGGACGACATGATTGTCAAGTCCAAGGAAAGAGAAGGCCACTACACCGCCTTGCAGAAATTCTTTCAACAGATCAGAAAGTATAGGCTGCGGCTGAATCCTCAGAAGTGTACATTCGGTGTTACAGCAGGGAAAATGCTGGGGTTCTTGATCACACAGAGAGGTATCGAGGTCGATCCTTTCAAAATCAAGGCCATCTTAGAAATGCCACCACCAAGGACTGAAAAGGAGGTGCGAGGCTTTCTGGGTAAAGTGCAATTCATAAGACAGTTTATTTCAAAATTAACCTTGACTTGTGAACCATTATTTGGTCTCCTGAAGAAAGGAAAGAAATTCCAATAGGACGCCGATGCCAAGCTGCTTTTAAACAGATCAAAAACAATTTACAGAACCCATCTGTGTTGTCACTGCCTGAGTCGGGGAAACTGTTGATTCTGTATCTTTCAGTGACTAAAACTACAATGGGATGCATGCTCGCGCAAGAGTCTGAGGACAAAGTGGAGAGGGCTATCTACTATTTGAGCTAGAAGATGCTGGATTACGAGACCCGCTACACTCCGCTGGAGAAGGCTTGTCTGGCCTTGGTATAGGCTACCAGGAAGCTACGGCACTACCTGTTAGCTCACTCCGTAATACTGGTTTCGAGATTAGATCCCATCAAATATCTCTTCGAGAAACCAGCACTACGGGTAGGCTAGCTCGTTGGTTGTTTTTGCTTTCTAAATTCGATCTAAAGTATGTGACGTGCAAGTCAGTAAAAGGGAGAGCGGTAGTAAGTTCCTAGCCGATCACCCCGTGGAAGGGGATGAAACAGTTGAGTACCTATTCCCAGATGAGGCCATTTTGCATGTCGAAGACGAGTTTTGGACAATGTACTTCGACGAAGCGTCAAACCAATACGGGTATGGGACAGGGGTATTGCTAATAGCACCTGACAATTCCCGTATACCTTTAGCATTCAAACTCCGGTTCAAAGTATCGAACAATGAGGCAGAGTATGAGGCGTGTATTACTGGACTAGAAGCCGCCCTAGAACTAGGGGCAAAACGGTGGACGTCATCGGGGACTCGAACCTTGTTGTATCTCAAGCTAAAGGAGATTGGAAAGTCAAAGAAGAAAAGATGAGAATTTACCACCAGACCTTGGACTTGTTGATTCCTCGGTTTGAGAAGCTGAATTTCGCTCATCTGTTAAGAGAGAACAACAGGTTCGCAGATTCACTAGCAACTCTATCTTCCATGATAGACATCCCTTTCGGAGTCCAGATGCATCCGATCATATCATCGAACAGAAATTTACGCCGGCCTACGAGCTGCTTGCTGCCATAGAAGAGGTCCAAGATGAGAATCCCTGGTATTACGATGTTTGGAACTTCTTGGAAAAGGAAGCGTATCCACCAGGGGCAAACGCCAAGATAAGAGGGCAATTCGAAGAATGGTTGCTCAGTTCATTATCTGCGAAGGAAAACTGTACAAGAGAGGTCATCTCGGGATGCATAAGCTGTGTGTTGATGCTGAAGAATCGAAGCGCCTGATGGAGGCCATCCATGGAGGAGAGTGCAGAGCGCACATGAACGGGGTGATGCTAGCCCAGAAAATCCTTAGACATGGTTACTATTGGTCCACCATGGAAGAGGATTGTATTGGCTTTGTCCGGCGATGCCACAAATGCCAGATCCATGCAAACCGCATGAACATTCCGCCATCAAAGCTGTACAACATGACTTCGCCATGGCCATTTTCAGTCTGGGGGATTGATGTGATCGGGGCTGTCACTCCGAAGGGGTCCAATGGGCATGAGTACATTTTGGTAGCGATAGACTACTTTACAAAGTGGGTTGAGGCCCAATCTTATGCGGTGTTGAAGGCTTCGCATGTCGCCAAGTTCATCAGGAACAACATCATCTGTCGCTACGAGGTCCCGAACGAGATCATTTCAGATAATGGTTCCCACTTCAAAAAAGGAGGTGATCGACTTGTTAGACAAGTATAACGTGGTTTTTCACAAGTCATCCACATATCGGCCGCAGGAAAACGGAGCAGTTGAGGCCGCCAACAAGAACATCAAGCATATACTGCAAAAAACCTACCGGGACTGGCCAGATAAGTTGCCATTTGCTCTGTGGGGCTACCGGACATCAATTCGAACTTCTACTGGGGCGACTCCATATTCCTTGGTTTATGGGATGGAGGCTGTTTTGCCTATCGAAGTTGAGGTTCCGTCATTACGGGTACTGGTTGAGTGTCAGATAGCTGAGGCAGATTGGCAGCAGAGCAGGTTCGAAGACTCATGCTGTTTGATGAGAGAAGGCTGAAAGCACTATACCATGTTCAAGGTTATCAACGAAGAATTTCCAGGGCTTTCAACAAGAAGGTTAAGTCCAGGAATTTGAAGGATGGGGATCTAGTGCTCAAAGACAACCGAGCTCCCATTCACGACCCTAGGGGTAAGTTCAGACCCAATTGGACTGGTCCTTTATATCATCAAGTCTATCTGGTCGGGCGGAGCTGTCGTTCTGATGGACCTAGATGGCCTAGAGTTCTCCCAACCGATCAACATGGACAAGTTGAAGAAATATTATCCCTAAGAGGCTCGCTAGGCTGAAAACCCGAAAAGGACGACCTAGGCAAAAGTTAGAGCACAGAAATTTGAAATTATAAAAACTGAGCTCGCAAGGTTGAAAACCCGCAAAGGGCGACGTTGGCAAAAGTTAGAGCACAAAAGGAGAGTGTTAATACACGAGTGAACCCGAGCCGAACTATGTAAGGCTTGATTCCCCTATTTGGAATACGTAGGCAACTTCATCATGAAGTCCAGCGATAAACACTTCCCCGATCAACTTTGTCCATTGATCATGATTGGTCATCTTTGTCTATTCAGCATTCAAGAGCTCGGTTGGGATCTCTAGTGCAGTGCTATTCAGACTAGGGGCAACTTTCTAGTTGCTGGAATCCGGGGTTGTACATCTCAGTGACAGATCTCAGGCGTGTCCAGTTCTGATCCATATCGAAAATGGTTTTGAAAAGTTTTAATAAAAGTTGATTTTGTTCAAATTAATCTTTTTACAACTTAGACCATTTTTGGACCAAATGGAAAATTTTCTGTACCCACAATCTTCAATTTCATTGATTTCAACACAGAGTTCTCCTACTCTTGAATACAAATTGAAGTTGCTTTTCATTACATTCATAAAGAAAACTTGAAAGCACTGATTAAAGCAAATAAACTCAGGGCATAGTCAGGTGTTTCTGCGTCCCCTTCCAGAGCTTGTCAAAGCCTCTGATGCCAAGGTGGGCTCTATCTGTGCCTCTTCATTGAGCCAATCTATGCACTCATCAGAGAGGGTGCAGCTGAAAGTGGGAGCGGGGGCCAGAAGCTCTCTAGTCCTCCATGCCATGGCATACCGGGCCAACTGTGCGCCTCGGACCGGAAATGTAGCAGGGTACTCTATCTCCTCCTCTGGACAAGTTTGATCATGTCCAAACTGGCGTCGGATCCGGAACGGAAAGTAAAAGACATAGTGTGTCATGCCAATCAACTGAATCCCTGGCTGGCGAGTCATATTGTAGCTCATTGCCGGTAAATTGAGACAAGGGCAGTGCCAGGCAATGTTGAGAGCAGACAAACTGCACATCCAGTTGTACCACCATCCCTCATCCGGGGCATTGACTAGACGTCGTCGGAAGAAATAACTGTGAGCTGAATATGCCGTGCATGAGTTCACCACTCTCAATTTGTCCATCAACCATACCTGGGGGAGGGATGAAAAAATGAGAGATTAAAGAATAGAGAGGTGTACGTTGAGAGAAAAAGTGAGAAAAGGGTTTTGAGAAAAAAACCGAGCCTGAGGGCCGAGTGATGTGAGAAATATATATGAGATAGGGTGGAAAACATTACCTGCAATAGTAGTGGACTCCCGGCGAATCTAGCCGTCTCCTGGCGATGAAAAGCGTCCAAGCCCATTAATGTCTCAGCCAATGTCATGGCGATGCAGCTTTTGCCCTCTCGTAAGCCCTCGACGACCTCAATCAAACGAGTGCTAAACCCACCAGAGCCTGGGGCAAGCAAGAAATGAGACAGCATGTACAAGCAAAGCGCATGTCGCCGATAACCCTGCCAATGATGGTCGCCGCGGTCGCCGACATCAGAAAACCGACAGACCAAGCTCGGAATGTCTAGCTCTCCGTCGTGAATCAATGACCGAGCGTCATGCAAAGTGAGCCGCACATCTGTCCTAAGGCTTGGACATGGCCGAACTGCAGCTGAGGCAAAATTTCTTCCTCGCACTCGGATTCCATTAAAGCTTGGAAGTCTTCGAAAGTAGGACATACCTCTTGTCTGCCAAAGCTAAAGACGTGTGTTACTGGGTTCCAAAACCTTGCCGCGGCATGAAGGAATGGAAAACACAGCGGGGTGCGACTCAACATGAATAGTGCATTTATGCCAAAGCCCCGGAAATTCACCTTTTCTAAGCCGTCCAAGGAAGCAATCCAATTTGTGAGATTCGGATGAGAAACGCCTTCATTTTGGTGCAAAACTGAGTTGGAATGAGGGAACCACGAAGCTGGAACCTTTATAAAAGATAAGACACTGTTTTGAGGACAAGTGTCTGAAAACTGGAGGTTCCCGGGATAAGTGGTTGGCCGACCACTTTTTCTGGTCGGCCAGCTACTTTTTTGGGTTGCAGATAGAAAAACTGGTCGGCAGGCTCCTATGGTGGTTGGCCATGTGCATAAAAGTGGTTTACACTTGTTCCTTGCCTCCAGGAATGAGTCTCTAACTTTCTCGTATGCTGGGAATGCTGAAGGTTCGAGTTTACCTCTGTTTCGGATGCGTTCCGTCGCCTTGTTTGTCTAAAATGCATTTGTTTATCGAGTTGTTGCTCATTTGTTTATAGAGTGGTTGCTCATTTGTTTATCGAGTTGCTGCTTATTTGTTTATTGAGTTGTTAATTCGTTTACCAATTGTTCTTGAGTTGAGTTGTTTAGTTTTGTTGCGTCGATTCACTACCTGACTTGGCAATACACGTTGTTCTATTTTCATTCAAATTTCTTTTTTGTGGCAAAATGGTGCGATGCGATGCTCAGAATACAAATACAACACCTTTTGAACGAAAAGTCATTTTCATTCCATCATAGCTTCTTTTTACAACATTTTACAAAAGGGTACAAGTTTTGGAAGAAAAATAAAACTGCCTAAGCTGTACAATGTGCTACAACTACATGTAAAAAGGAACATAAAGCAGGAACATCTGCATCAATGCTATCAAGCTTAAGACCGAAAGCCCTCCTCGCTCTGTTCGGCTGAGCAGCCTCTGCGCCACCATCGTCAGCATCTCCATCTGAATCAGAGCCACCACCCTCGGAAGCCTCCTCGGTGTCGCCTCCGCCCTCTGAACCAAAACATGAGTCGTCATCTCTGCCTGTGGATGTCTCAGACTGACGATGTGCCAACTCCTCCTCCTCGCTAGACTCGTCATCCTGTCTGACAGGCCCCTTGCGTCTCCCTCGGCCGCGTGCTGAGACTCCTCTCCTAGCTGCTCGAGAAGGCCTGGATGGCCCAGTTCGCAGAGGCGGGACCAGAAAAGGGCAGTTTGAATTTGTCAGCCAGTATGTATATCAGATGCAGATGCGAGCATTACATAGAGTGGGTGCATACAGATATACTGTGTGAATGCGATGTGTCAGATGTGCTCTACACATGTAATGAAGCAATACAGTGAAATGTTCAATTTCCATATGTCATCAGAAGCATGGTAAATGCGAGGAAATTGAAAAGTACCTGAACGCCGGAGGCACAAAGCATCGTCTCCCTCCTCAGAACCATGCCCTCGAGTGAAGCCACCACTCCGAGTAACCCCTTAGTATACTACTTGGAGGCTGTACACACAGGTTCAAGTCATCAGTGAATGAATGAATGAATGTCTAAATATCTGAGTGATAAACAAAAATTGTAATGCATACCGGTGGTGAGTCCGGGTCACTGACATATCGATGGTCGGGTATCAGAGGCTCTAGTGGAATCGGGTAAGAAGTCCCATACTGCCAGCCCGTCAGCTCGGTCAGAAGATTTGGCCATCCAACATACTGGCAAGTCAAGGGCATCCATCCGGTCCCGCCCCTCGATGAGCCTGCCCCGCTGGTCGAAGGAATGCTTCCAGCGCGAGCACGACTCGAGGAAGGCATGTTAGCAGCTCTCCTCCTTGGGATACGGACACCTGACAGTGGAGGCATCAGGTACGTATGGCGATATGTCGCGTAATTCCCCTCCTCTAGAAAAAGGATTGCATCAATACCCAACATGAGGTCCTCCGTCTTTCAGGGCGTAAGATCCCCTGTGGACCGCATCTCTGGTGGAGGCGATGAGGGAACGTCCTGATCGGAGTTGCCCATCGTCTAGCGCATGAAGCGCTCTCCGAGGAACCAGACTCTACCGACTGGTCCCTCAAGCAGAACCCTGTATCGCGAAGTGCCCCATGCCCCAGCGAACAGAAATCGAGGATTCCCTGGCATGGTTATCCAAGGCTGCCAGGACACCTGCGGGTAGCAAGTGCATAAATGATTAGAGGTCATAAATATGCAAGATAAATCAAAGCAGAAAGCATGAAGAACTGAGAGTTCTGGATTACCTCCATCGCCCGTACAGTGAAGAACTGTCGGAGGAAGGGCAAAGTCTCCTGGGCCTGGGCCGACACTGACCCTCAAATCTGTGCGAGTAAGGATCTCGAGGGGTGCCTCGACCTCTAGCTCGGGGCCCAGCGTCGGGAAGTATACATAAACCCATAGCTGTGAAAGGCAAGACAACGGCTGTCAGAATACAGAATGCTGAGTGCAAAATGCTGTGTGCAGTGTACAATATACAGAATGTATAGCAAATACAGAATGCTGAGTGCAGAATGTAGAGTGCAGAATGCAGTGTGCAGTGTACAATATACAGAAAAAACAGAATGCTGAGTGCAGAATGCTAAGTGCAGAATGTAGAATACAGAATGTAATGTGTGCAGTGTGCAGTGTACAGATAATAAAAAGCAGAACTGTAAATCAAGAGGGCAGAATGTACCTCCTAGGCTCACCAGTAGCCTCCAACTATGGTCCCCCACTCATGGAAGGTTGCACTCATGTAGCAGTAAAGGGTAACAAAGGCAACGCCACCCCAATCAAAGAGCCGGACCCGTGATAGGTCCACCAGAGCACTGAGTAGATAAAGCCCAACTGTGTTCCCCCTATCGGAGAATAGTATGGTCCCGAGGAGGAACATCAAATCCCTGGGCATATTGCTGTACGGTCTCAATGGTCTGGGGCGAAGTCCACCTGTACTGCTCGGAGAACCAGGTGTACCTGACCCTGCCTGATGACCTGTCGATTGGCGGATGGGCTCCGAGCAAATAAATCCTTGCGGCCTCCCACTCACCCATATTTGCATTATATGGGATCGGCCGGCCTCCTACGTCAAGCTTGTCAACATGGAGAAGTCATATGGGGTCATCGTATGTCCCCAGTGGCCGAGAAATAGAAGGAGTTGGTGGTGTCCCACCATCTCTCCACGAGTGCGCCCAGGAGAGTCTGTTCGCTGGATGACGTGACAATCCTGCACAGAATAGGCCAAACCCTGCCTCGTCTACAATGTGTCGGACAGCATCCGGGAGCTCCATATACCACTCCCTCACGAGGATGGACCCATAACCCCTTGTGAAACGGGAGATACCTGCATTCAGAATGAATAGATGTATTCAGTTTCAGAAAGAAATATATGAGCTGTGTGTTCAAATTCAAGTGTGTGAGCTGCGTGTTCAAATTCAAATGTGTGAGCTGCGTGTTCAGAATGAAATGGGTGAGCTGTGTGTTCAGAATGAGATGTATGAGCTGCGTGTTCAGAACGAAACATATGAGTTGCGTGCAAATTGAAAAATATGGGCTGCGTGTTCAAAGTGAAATAAATGAGCTGTGTGTTCAGAATCAACAGTTTGAGCTGCGTGTTCAAAAAGTGAATTATCTGAGCTGCGTGTTCAGAATTTGAAAAAGTTTGAGTTATGTGTTCAGAATCAAAAGTTTGAGCTGCATGTTCAGAATCAACATTTGAGCTGCGTGTTCCAAAGTGAAATGAATGAGCTGTGTGTTCAGAATCAAAAGTTTGAGCTGCGTGTTCAAAAGTGAATTATCTGAGCTGCGTGTTCAGAAATTTGAAAAAGTTTGAGCTACGTGTTCAGAATCAAAAGTTCGAGCTGCGTGTTCGAAAAAGCGATTGTCTGAGCTGCGTGTTCAGAAATTTGAACAGTTTGAGCTGCGTGTTCAAAAAAGTGAATTATCTGAGCTGCGTGTTTAGAAATTTGAAAATGAATGAGCTGTGTGTTCAGAATCAACAATTTGAACTGCGTGTTCAAAAAGTGAATTATCTGAGCTGCGTGTTCAGAAATTTGAAAAAGTTTGAGCTGCGTGTTCAGAAATTTGAAAAAGTTTGGGCTGCGTGTTCAAAAAGTGAAATGTCTAAGCTACGTGTTCAGAAATTTAAAAAGTGTGAGTTGTGTGTTCGCAATAAAAAGTGTATTGTGTTATGGACTACGTGTTCAGATTAAGCAGTGTGCTAAAAACAGAATACCGTGTATGAACTGCGTGTTCAGATTGAGCGGTGTGCTATGTTATGAAAAAGTGTACTACGTTATGGACTGCGTGTTCAGATTAAGCAGTGTGCTAAAAACCGAATACTGTGTTTGAACTGCGTGTTCAGATTGAGCGGTGTGTTATGTTATGAAAAAGTGTACTGCGTTATGGACTGCGTGTTCAGATTGAGCAGTGTGCTAAAAACCGAATACTGTGTTATGAACTGCGTGTTCAGATTGAGCAGTGTGCTAAAAACTGAATACTGTGTTATGAATTGCGTGTTCAGATTGAGCAGTGTTATGAGCTGTGTGTTCATCTAATTGAATGCTGCGTTATGGACTGCGTGTTCAGATTGAGCAGTGTGCTAAAAACCAGATGCAGTGTTATGGACTGTGTGTTTTAGATTGAGCAGTATTATGAGCTGTGTGCCATCTAATCGAATGCTGTGTTATGAACTGCATGTTCAGATTGAGTAGTATTATGAGCTGTGTGCCATCTAATTGAATGCTGTGTTATGAACTGTGTGTTCAGATTGAGCAGTATTATGAGCTGTGTGCCATCTAACCGAATACTGTGTTATGAACTGCGTGTTCAGATTAAGCAGTGTTATGAGCTGTGTGCCATCTAAACCAAATGTTGCGGTATGGACTGCGTGTTCAGATTGAGCAGTGTGCTAAAAACCAAATGCTGTGTTATGGACTGTGTGTTCAGATGAGCAGTATTATGAGCTGTGTGCCATCTAATCAAATGCTGTGTTATGAGCTGCGTGTTCAGATTGAGCAGTGTTATGAGCTGTGTGCCATCTAATTGAATGCTGCGTTATGGACTGCGTGTTCAGATTGAGCAGTGTGCTAAAAACCAAATGCTGTGTTATGGACTGTGTGTTCAAATTGAGCAGTATTATGAGCTATGTGCCATCTAATTGAATACTGTGTTATGAACTGCGTGTTCAGATTGAGGAGTGTTTTATGAGCTGTGTGCCATCTAAACCAAATGCTATGTTATGGACTGTGTGTTCAGATTGAGCAGTGTTATGAGCTGTGTGCCATCTAAACCGAATGCTGTGTTATGAACTGCGCGTTCAGATTGAGCAGTGTTATGTGCTGTGTGCCCAAATGTGCCGTATGCCCAAATGAGCTGTGTGCCAAACTAGTGGAGTGCTGTGTATGAACTGTGTGTTCAGAACGAGTGAACTGTTGTGTATGTAAATGTGCAAGAAATGCAAAAATGAAGTACATACCTCGTGTGCGTGATGAGACAAATGGGACTCCGGCTCCCGTAGCAGTAGGTCTGTAGGTGCCCGCCGCGCAAAGTCTATGAAGTGGTAGAAGGTGCTAGGAGGGAGGATGTGCTCTTCCGGCTGGTACTCCTCTGGGTCAAATGGCCATATCCTCGGAGGCAACAGTATGATGTCGAGCTTGTCCTCTACATATGGAAAGCCTCCGCCATACGGGATGTCGTCAGCCATCTGAAGAAATCTGCAAAAGATGCAAAAACGAGCAAAATGAGCCAAAATTGCAAAAAGTCAACAAAAGTCAACTCTCGGAAAGAGAAAAAGTCAACAAAAGTCAACGCCCGAGAAAAGGTGCTAAACTTTGAGACGAACATACCTCAAGTGGTGAAAATCGAGAAAGAAGCTCGGAAAACAAATTTTAATCGGTTCAAAACGAAGAGAATCGAAAGTTTTCGCGAAACAACTTCGCGTGGGGCGTTGGAAAAGGCGTATAAAGTGCAGATCTGAGAGAGAAAAGGGTCTAGGAGCAAAGGAGAATGTATTTCGGCCTTGGAGGTGTGATACAAAATGATTTGGAGTTGTGTACTTAAAGAACCGAAGCTTAAAAGACCAAACTGCCCCGAAATTTTGTAAACTGCTCGGCCAGCCAGTTTTTCTGGTCGGCCGACCACTTTGGTGATCAACAACTGGCTAGCCACTGTTATAATTAGTCGGCCAGCTCCTTGGATGATCTTCAGAAATCCATTGTTCTTCCTGTGTGTTTTGGTGATGATTGGAGTCCTCGGCCCTCGGGAAAGTACAAGAAAAGTACACTTTTCGGCTCAAGAATGTCCCTGCGGGAACTTCAATTCAAGTCTTCGATGTACAGCTCATCGTTTACTCGTCAAGAGCAAGGTGTATCCTTTTTGAGTATGTTATGACCCTTCCGAGAGGTAAATTGGAGGTTATGGTTGAATTATGCTTGTTAAAGCTTATGTTTCTTCTTTATTCAGCATTTCCTTTCAAACACACATTTGAAGTTGCGCATTTCTTTTGCATTGTCTCGCACTATCCACACGCGTTGTTGCGCATGTTTCACCTACTTTGTTATGCACTCAGTACTTTTTTTGTCACGCTCGTTTTGCTTACATCATTATACGCACTCCTGTTGCATTAATATGCATGCACACTTCACTTGCATTGTTATGCTTGTTTTATCCGCATTGTTATACGTCACACTTAGGTTGCATTGTTTTGCATCCCTTACCGCATTGTTATGCGTCACACTTAGGTTGCATTGTTTTGCATCCCTTCCGCATTGCTATGCGTCACACTTAGGTTGCATTGTTTTGCATCCCTTTCCGCATTGTTATGCGTCGCACTTAGGTTGTATTGTTTTGCATCCCTTCCGTTTTTTGCGTCACACTTAGGTTGCATTTTCATGCACCCCTCCACTTGTGTTGTCACGCACTTTTCACTTGCATTGCTATGCATGTTTCTAACGATATTGTATCTATTGAGTTTCTTTCCTTTGCAGGCACGATATTGTATGTACAGTTCATTTGAAGCTGGCACGTCCAGACGAACTAGACAGTATTGTATGCACTCCGTGTGAGACGTAGTGAGAATTGTATAATTCTCTTACATCCTTTCTGTATGTAATGTAGTTTGGTTCGTTTTCGCTTGCTTAAACTGTTGCATTTATTGTGTATATTTGCTTCGTTATAGCTTACTTTGCATGATCATAAGTTATGTTCGGCTTGTTGCATTATCATTTGCATCTTGCCCCAGCCTGCGGGCACATCTCTTTATTATCTTGCCTGTTTGTCTAAGTCTTTGGCCTTGTCAAAAATGGGTTCTCTGGGCTTTGACATTTACACTCCCGTCACTTGTGACTTTCGAGTTCTGTCAAAGAGGTCAACTGTAGACACCCATTTTTGACCGACCTCAAGACTCAGACGTCATCGATTGAGCGCTCGGTGATGGTGCATGTTGTGCTCGTTTTGAGTCTCTGGAGTTTTGGCTGAGAGCCTTGCCTCCGGGCCTCTGAACTCTTTTGTGCTTCGGCTCGGTTTGTGGACCGAACTTTGTTTCTCTTCCCGGAGGGAGGGAGTGGTCTTGCAGACCATCTCTTTGTGGTCGTTGACCACTTTTTGTGGTCGTAGGCCACTTTTCCCGTTTGGAGACTAGTTTCCGATTTTTGGAGCCTTCGGCCGCGTGCCTTGTCTTGGGACCGCTTAACATTCTCCGTTTGGCGTAGTTTTTGAACCACACCTTGTTGCCTCTGCCCAGAGGAACACTGTGGTCCGGGAGACCACTTCTGTGGTTGCATACCACTTTTGGTGCTCGTAGACTAGTTTTCGAGGCTTTCGGCCCCGTGCTTTGCCTCCTGATCTTTCATCTTGCATCCGCTTCGGCTTGTTTTTGGTACAAACCTTGTTTTCCTTGTTTGGAAAGTGGTCCAAAGGTGGGAGACCAGTATTTCTCCTGGCCGACAACTTCTTCCTCTGCCAGCCAGTTTTCTGGTCGGACAACTGGCTTTTTTGGTCTTTGGACCATCTTTTCTGGTCGGCCACCATACCACCACCTTGCATTTAGTGTGTTGACCTCTCCCACCTATGGCTGATCAGTTTTTACTCTAGTTGACCACCTAAAGTGGTCGGCCGACCACTTCAAGTGGTCGGCTGCTTTTTGACACCTTTTTGGAGATATTTTCCTCCAGCTGGCATAGCCGGAGGACATCAGACCCATCCTCCATACACGTGTATAGAGGGATTGCCTTAGTGCTTAGCTTCTCCTAGAAGCTTTGGCTTTCCTTCTCTATAAGAGGGAGGCTCCTCCTCCCTCCTCTAGGTTCAGAAAATCTGAGGGAGGAGGATAGATATAGTGTTGTATCTATATTGCCTTGTTTGCTTCATTTTTGTGCTCAAAAGTGTAGTTTGTCTTAGTTTAACACACACAAACACACACTTAAACACCTTGCTTGTGTTGCTGGGCTCCTTGAGGTTGTTTTTGGTGTTCTTGGACTGGTTTAAGTTCAAAAAGGCTGCTGGAGTTGCAGTTATAAAGAGGGTCTTCAAGGGTGAGCTTTTGACCTTTAAATCCCCCTTTCTTGCTTAAGCTTTTAGCCTATCTTGCATGCTTTTTTAAGCTTAGCTCATAACTGATAAAAGTTTTTTTTTTTTGCATGCTTAAAAAGTTTGTTTAATATCACTTTTGTGTTTGGGGTTGTTTACCCCTTCTTAGCCCTTGTTTGGCCTTGTTTTTGAGCCTTTTTTGTGAGCTTTGGGACCACCTTGTATTGGCCTTCTCACCACTAAAATCCAAAGGGATTTCAGTGGTGGGGATGGTGTTTTAAGGTCCTAAGAAGGGGAGGGCCATCCCCTCTCCTTGCATCTTCAATACATGCCTTAATATGCCTCATGTTTGAGCATCTTTACTAAGTGTATGTTGACCATATCTTAGCTTGTATTTGTTGTTATTTGTTGTGGCATACCACTATTTTTACTTGCCTTGGTCACTCCATGCATGGTTAATACACTTGTAGTGTAAATTACACAATCTAGTCTTATATGCCTCATGTTTGAGCATGTGTTTCTAGCTTGTTTTGGAGCCATCTCAGTAGGTTTTTGGTGTTGTTTTAACATGCCTTAGATCTTTTTTGGGTTGGTTTGGTTGTCCCTTGCATGTATAATACACTTGTAGTGTAAATCCCTTAAACTAGCTTTGTATGCTTCACGAAATAGCATGTCATTTAGCTCGGTTTGAGTCCATTTCAGCATATGTCTTTGGTGATGTTTTACCATGTCATACCTCTGTTTAGGTTTGGTTTGGTTAGCCTTTGCATGCTCCTTGCACTTGTAGTGCAATCCCATGAAATAGCCTAACATGCATCATGTTATAACATCTCATTTTAGCATGCTTTTGGCTTAGCTCTGAGAAGATTTTGTTCATGTTTTAGCATGTTTAAGGTCTGATTTTTGTTGTATTGGTCATCCATGACTTGCTTCGTATAGCCTTGGTTCAATCTAGCTTGTTAGCTTTGTGTATTGAATCATCTAGCATGCATTACTTGGCCTATTTCAATGATTTGGCATCATTAGTTATGTGATTTCAGTCCATGTTTCATGGCCATGCATTCACATTTGTTACTTATTCAACGCGTTGGAGGTTTCCCCCTTTATGCCTTAACATGAACCATTGTGTATGCCTTCATGCCTTTGCTTGCGAGCCATCATTTCAATGTGTTTTTAGGGTTATTATGCCATGATATAACTCTGATTTTTATTGGTCGACTCATCCCATGCTTGGTCCTAATAGGTGTAGTGTAATCCACCTTATTTGCCTTGCATTCACCATGCTTCATATGCCCCTCATGCTAGCACATTTTGGCTACCTTCCATACATGTTTTAGACTCATTTTGACATGTTCTAGGATTGTTTTGGATTGCCTTGGTCACATGCTTCATGTTTGTATACTTGTAGTACAAATGCTCTTGCTTGCCTCATGCTTTGAGCACCATTGCAAGCTTCATTTGTGTTGAGTACATGATTTGGCATCACTTAACATGACATTTCAGAGCTTTTAGCATTGCCATGTTCTTACCTCAATCATGCTTTAAGTGCCTTTGAGTGTTATGCATTGTTGCCTAGTATATGCCTTAGCTTGCATGCTTGCATGCCTAGGCCTTTCAGCCCTCATCTCAGCATGCTTTGGTCCTTGTTTAGACCTAATTAAGCTCTGTCCATGCTTGGTTCATGCTTTTGTGCCATGTATTGCATGCCTCCTTTGTAGTCCTCCTCATTAGCTTTCATACTTTAGGACCCTAGCATGCTATACTTGTGTTAGTTTAAGTGATTCGGCATCATTTCTTGTCTAATTTCAGTGCATGTTTGTCACACTTTGAGCTTTCTTGAGGGTTGTGCTCTTAGGCCTACTTGGTCGGCCAATGCATTATGCATGCATGTTTTGTGTTTTGTGCCTTCATTTCATCACCAATGGCCACTGATTTGGGCATGATTGAGGTCTACCATTTTGGTTTAAGTCCATTGAGTATACCATGTATATGCATTGAGCATGCCATGCTTGGTATATTACATAAGTTGCCTTGTTGCATTGCATTGTGCATGCACGCATTACATTGTGTTGAGAACCCTTATAGTTGCCTTGCATTGAGTATGCCATCTAGTTCTTAGCATTTAGCATTGTATATGCCATGTTATTCCTTGCATTGTGTATGCTAGGTTGTTAGTCGCATTGTGTATGCCATGTAGATCATTGCATTGTGTATGCCTTATACCTTGCATTGAATATGCCATCTAGTTCTTAGCATTTAGCATTGTGTATGCCATGTTATTCCTTGCATTGTGTATGTCATGTAGATCATCGCATTGTGTATGCCATGTTCATCGCATTGTGTATGCCTTATACCTTGCATTGTGTATGTTTAGGTTACATCATGGCATTGTGCACGCTAATTGATATTCGCATTGTGCATGCTAGTTGTTGCATGCATTAGTATTGTGCATGCCATTAGCCTTGTTAGGTTGTTCATGTTGCATTGCATATTTGCATGCTTAGATCATATTGCATGTTTACATTACATCGCATTGTGTATGCCATGTTATGTGTTGCATTATGTTTGGAATAGGTGTTAGTCCAAACACGAGAAACGAGGAACGTTTCATACTTCAAGTGATGAAACGTGCCTCGATTCTCAGTCGCCGACGCTCTTGATCATACATGATAGAGTTCTAGGCTTTATGTGTTTACTTGTGCATTCATTTTACATTGAATTGTGCAACTTCGCCTCTCGGCCATCACGCATTGAAATGCGCAATTGGTGGCTCGAGGGTCGAGAACCACACCACCACCCCCCCTTGAGTTTCATGACATGATAGGGAGGGTGGTTGTGCACACATATCTTGCAAATACATTGCCATGCCCTTTCTTGCTCTCTGTTGCAGAAAACTGGGATTCAGCAGCAACAACTGGCTAGCCAGCCAAAAAAAGTAGCTGGCCGACCACTTTTCTGGTTTTTCAACAACCAAAAGTGGTCGACAGGTGTTTCTAGAGACCAAAAGTGGTCAGCCACCCTCCCACAGGATTCCCAAGGTAGAGTTTCAGCTTTC
>JAPPVO010000032.1:121006125-121099170 GCA_030407325.1 Camellia japonica
GTAGTGTAATCCACCTTATTTTCCTTGTATGCATCATGCCTTATGCCCCTCATGCAAGCTTGTTTTGGCTTCCTTCCATGCATGTTTTAGACTCATTTTAACATGTACTAGGACTGTTTTAGGTTGCCTTAGCCATGTGCTTCATGCTTTGTATAGCTGTAGTGCAATTGGCCTTGCTAGCTTTGTGTTTTGATGATTCATGCATGCTATCTTTGAGCTATTTGGATGATTTGGCATCATTTAATACTTGATTTCAGAGCATGTAGCATTGCCATATTCCCACTTCATTCATGCTTCAAGTGCCATTGGGTGTTGTGCATTATTGCCTAGTTTATGGCCTAGCTTGTATGCTTGCACGCCTAGGTGTTTGGGCTCTCATCTCAGCATGTTTTGGTCCTTGTTTAGACCTAATTAAGCTCTGTCCATGCTTGGTTCATGCTTTTGTGCCATGTATTGCATGCCTCCTTTGTAGTCCTCCTCATTAGCTTTCATGCTTTAGGACCATTGCATGCCTTACTTGCCTTGTTTGAATGATTTGGCATCATTTCTTACTTCATTTCAGTGCACTTAGTGTTGTTACACTTCCATGTTTTTCACTCTTTGAGCACTCTTGAGAGTTGTGCTCTTTGGCCTACTTGATTGGCCAATGCATTGTGCATGCATGCTTTGTATTTTGTGCCTTTATTTTGGTGATTATGGCCACTGACTTGGGCATGGCTGAGGTCCACCCTTTTGGTTTAAGTCCATTGAATATGTTTTATTGCATGTTGTTTGCATGTTTATATTACATCGCATTGAGCATGCCGTGTTCATCACATTGTATATGCTTTATACCTTGCATTGTGTATGCTTAGGTTACATCATTGCATTGTGCATGCTAATTGATATTTGCATTGCGTATGCTAGTTGTCGCATGCATTAGCATTGTGTATGCCATTAGCCTTGGTAGGTTGTTCATGTTGCCTTGCATGATTGTATGCTTAAGTCATATTGCATATTTGCATGCTTGAGTTGCATTCCATGCTTGCATGCTCGAGTTGCATTGTGTATGCCATGCTCGTTGTTGCATTGTGTTTGGAATAGGCGTTAGTCCAAACACGGGTAACGAGGGATGTTTCATACTTAAAGTGATGAAATGTGCCTTAATTCCCGGTCGCCGACGCTCTTGATCATACATGATAGAGTTTTAGGCTTTATGTGTTTACTTGTGCATTGATTTCCATATTGAATTGTGCAACTTCGCCTCTCGGCCATCATGTATTGAAATGCGCGATTGGTGGCCCGAGGGTCGAGAACCACACCCCCTTGAGTTCATGACATGATAGGGAGGGTGGTTGTGCATACATATCTTGCAAATACATTGCCATGCCCTTTCTTGCTCTCTGTTGCAACAAATTGCAGTTCAGTAGCAACAACTGGTCGACCAACCAGAGAAACTAGCTGGCCGACCACTTTTTTTGTTTTTCAACAACCAAAAGTGGTCGGTAGGTGTCTGGAGAGACCAAAAGTGGTCGGCCACCCTCCCACAGGTTTCCCTAGGTGGAGTTTCATCTTTCTGGAGCTTGGTGCAGAGTTCTGAGGACATATGAAAACAGAGGCAAATCGGGGCATCGCATTGGATTTCCGAATAAGGCGACCGGGCTTGAATGCATTCCTCTCCCTTTGAGGCTCCTGATTTACTACTTTCCCTAGCTGCCATGCTTAGATAGCTAGCTTTTGCTTTGGTTTGTACTTTAATTAGTTAATGCGTTTAGCTATTTAAATTCGTTCTGTAATAATTAGTTAACTAGGATTAGTTAATTAATTTGTTGTGTAATAATTAGTTTAATTAGCTTAGATTAGCTAGTTAGCTCCTTATTCGGTCCCTCCTTTGAGAGGGCGCATTATTGTAATAAGCGTGCGTGTGTGTGATGCATGTCTTCCAACCCCTATTTCTTTCTCCCTTTTACTTAACCGCTTACGATGGTTAGTTTTAGGGCATATTTCATTTAACATACCTTATGCTCGCATGCGTGCATCCATTCATCTGTATTGCATGCACCAGGCTCGGCACATCATACTAACTGCATTGTATTTCAATAACTATTTGAATACATGTATCAAAGTTGCATTTCATATGCCATTCTAGAATAGACGAGCCTATTTTAGTTGCATTTTCGCATGTGTTGCATTAGCCATCTTAACATGAACTAGGATCATGCATGATTTCTAACTAGTTCTTTGTTTTGGCTCGGAGTACACTGTGAGTGTTTACGCTTTAGCATACTGCATGTGTGTTAATGTTGCCATGAAAGCATGCTTGCCATGAGGCTAATTGCTTATTTGCATAACTGCCTGAATGCCTGTGGGTGAAGGTTGGATTACTTGAATTGGAATAATTCATTGAAACCCGCATTTTAGCCTACTTACGAGTAGCAAACTTCAAGCCGTTTTCAAAAGAACATGCAATGTTTTGTTCCAAATTAGGCGATCTAGTCTATACTTGTTTCTTGTGCGCACCACATAGTAAGATTAGCTAATTAACCGGAATAAGAACACATGTGTTTTCAAAAACAAAATATCATGGTTAGTACAGGCCGATCTTTGATCGGGGGAGCGGGGGTGCTCATAGATAACCTTCCCCAATCGTACCCAAGTTCTCGAGCCGAGGCAATTTTGGTGATGACGGACACGTGGCCTTAGGCAACGAGTCAGGGTTTCCTAAATTTTTCCAAAAATAAAATATTTAGGTGTCAGTTTTCCAAAACGATTTGCCGGATTTGGACTCTTTGGTGATTTATCGGTCTCACATCGCACATTGTGAGATTAGATTCAGAACCGTGACATTCGAGTCCAAACTTGTAGTAGCTAGAGAACAAAACGGATTCCGCGCCTGCGCAGCGCGGTGCCCGGGAGTCCTCGGGCGCGTCTATAGTTTCTGGCAACTCTGCTGGGGACTTAGAGAACTTGACTCGAACTCATGATATCTTGTTTTGACTACACTTATGTGTTTCTTTGCATTGCATTTGCATTGGTGCGCCTAGGACACTGTGTTTGTTGTATGCTATTCCTGAATGGTTTTTCGGAGGCTCGCTTTGAGAAGCGTGCCATAAGGCTAACCGGTTGCGGGCTCTGCCACGACGGGAACACAAACCTCGGTTTTTACCGAGGCACCCTTTTTGACCATTTGACCTAGTGCATATCAGAATCCATAGTAACGATTCCAAACTAGGACAGGTTGCTTACCTGATTGTAGGTTGTTTGAAACCGCTGTGTGCATTGTGAAACCCTAGCTCCTGACAAAATAGGACAGGGAAACCCTACCCCAGCATAGGGGTGTTTTGGCTCTCATTTGTTTGCTATGTGCTTTTAGAGTGTGCCTCTACAGGAATATACGTATCAGTTTGCAAGTCTGGGTATCAGGCCTGAGGGCATCAGTATTTGAGAATCAGTTTTACCTGAGGGTATCAAATTCAGTTTTGGGGCAGCAATTTGGGGCACAGTGATCAGAGTTAAGGACAGTGTGTTCAGCTTACAAATACCGACTGTGTGTTGTTATGCCGACTGTGTATTGTCAGGCCAACTGTGTGTTGCCTTTAATTTATTCAGTTCATAACATAGCACACTGGGCGTTTTGGTTGTTTATTTCCTTATTATGCTTTATTTATCTTTTTGCAAGGTAGTTTAGCACAATTGCATCCGACCAGGCAGATATCCCTCGAGCACTTTGGGTTAGAGGTCGAAGACTTAATCGATCCAGGGATCTAATAGACGGATAAACAGTGTTTCTTTCTTTACCCCTGGTTACTAGGCGGAGGTCAAAAAAATGTAGTGCATCAGTACAGAGGTCGCTAGATCAGTGGTTCATGAATAGTCAGGCTGAGGTCTCAGTTTCTATTGCAGAGGCAGATATGCCAGTTGTTCAGATAGACCAGCACAACATGGCAAGCTTGGAAGAGATGATGTGTCAACTCTAAGAAAGTATGAAAACCATGCAGCAGGACGCCGCCAGTCAAACAGAATTTGCTACATGCCAGGCCGAGGTTTTGGCTCAACAGGCAGAGGTAATTACCAGACTACAGCAGCAGACTGGAGCATCTGCTTCACACCAAGCTCCTCCCCCACCCGGAGTTCTAACACCCGGGGAGACAACAACCGTCCAGGAAAATACGGACGTTCCAACGGGGCCAGCCCCATCCCAAATCCTACCTCAGTTATCCAAAACGCCCACCAATCTAGTTGATTTGCCATTTGAGTTCGAGGTGGATCCAACGGCGCTAAAAGTGAGCAAGCTTGAAAAGCTTTTCAAAAGTCTCAAGGCATAAAATCCATTCCGGATATTGAGGATGGGTACACCGACTCGGCCGTGACTCTGCTAGACCGGTTTAAGATGCCACATATTGACCACTTTGATGGTTCTAGGGATCTTATGGTACACGTGCGGTTGTTTTCAGACGTCTTAAGGCCGATGGCCCTCTCCAGATTGCAAAAGCTTTCTCTGTTTGGCTGGACCCTGTCGGGTGTAGCAGCTATTTGGTATGCAAAATTGGAGGACTCCGTTAAGAGGAATTGAGAGGAGATGACTGAGGCCTCCATAGCTCAATACTCCTATAATATGCAGATCGAGGTCACAACTCGTGATCTCGAAACAACTAGGCAAGAACCAAAAGAGAGCTTCTCCGACTTCGTAACCCGTTGGAGGGCCAAAGCCTCGATGATGACCATCAGGCCTGTGGACAAAGATCAGATACGGATGGTTGTGCGAAACCTCCAGCCCAAGCTCATGTAGAAGATGATCGTCGTCCCCCTACCCACCTTTGCAGATCTACATGAGATTGGGGTGCAAATAGAGGACGCCATGAAATAAGGCCTCATTGATAATGAGAGAGAGCAGCCCAAGAGGGTATTCAACCGCGGTACAAATGCAGGCACAAGTAGTGCTGCAGCTGGTAGAACTTCAGATGTTGGAATGGTCACTGCCACCACTCCAAAAACCCTCACAGCTACCCCATTTACCGTTGCGTCCGGTAGTAGGTCACAACCAGCTAGATATGCGCCTAGAGGCCAAAGAACTTTCACCTTACTATACATGCCCCTATCCAAAGCTTTGGGGGTTTTGATCAAGAAAGGGCACTTGAAGCCCCTAGAGCCGCGGCCCTTGCCAGAAAAACTTCCTCCTTCACATAACCCGGTGAAGTACTGCGCTTATTACCAACAGCATGGTCACGACACCGACCAGTGCTTAGACTGGGTCACGACATCCAAGATCTCATTGACAATAAGGTGATCGCACCTCTAGAAAAACCAAACGTCACAACCAACCCTCTCCCACCACATAACCAAGCTCCACCTCCCAAACGCATCAACTTCATCCAAACTGGGGTTGTGTCATACGACCCTAGCATATATATCACCCCTTCTCACCTACCCAAGCCGGAGGTGTTCATTCTAGAAAGCACGGATTTGTGTATGCTGGACATCTCCCAAACCCAACCTGAGCCGGTGGTGGTGACTATCGAAGATAGAACCTGGATGATTGCGGGAGCAGATGGACATGATTATTCAGAGCCTGAGAGGTCTGCGAGCGTTGAGTACAACCCGAGTGGTTACATTACACCAATAGGGCAAATTAAGCCGAGGGTGGAACTGCCAGCTGGGGCAGAGATTTGTGTCGTTCAAGAGGATGGACCTAATCAGGGGTTAGATGACCTAGCAGAATTGGAAGAGTACATAGCCACCTTCAATTCTTCAATGAACAGGATCCGGGGGACGTAACTGTCAATTGGTTTGATTTAGATGGGTCGGCGGAAGCTACCGGGTGGCTCAATGACGAGCCGGATGCTATTGAAGAACTTCAGCCAGACCAGGGGCAATCAGGGGTTGGAATATCATCAGTAGTGGCCGGAATGGCCGGGAATCAGGAGCAACCGCTGGAGAGCACCGATGTTAAAAATTTTGCTCAGGATCTGAACAGTTTGAGTACGGAGGATGCTGAGTAGCAGGCTTCACTGAAATAGTTTGAGCAAGAGAAGATCGAAGATCTAGAGAAGGCTAGAAAGGCCAAAGCCCCCGAGGGGATAGAATGTGCTGTGCGCACAGTAGTAGTCGCAACCGAACCGGATAGTTGCTTATCGATGGCCGACGGGATGTGGTGGGAAGATGATGACCTATGTCTTGCCCACACAGACGAGGAATAGGGGAACAACCGACCGGATGATACCTGGTATATTGGAGAAGTTGACCACATGACTAGAAGTGGGCGGTATTTCAAGCCCCCACACCTAGATCAACCAGAGGCATCTGGAAAGGACACAGAGGCGAAGAGGCAGAAGGAGAAACTACTCGAAGAGGAGGCTGTGCTGAAACAGCTTAAGAAGATACAAGCAGACATCTCCATCTGGGGACTGCTTATGGCTTCAAGAGTACACAGACAAGCTGTCCTTTCTGCAATGGACAGGGCTAAACTTTCAATCGACACCACGCCTGAGCAGCTGGTAGGATTGGTCTTTCCGGGAGGAGCTTCCCTGATGTTGACCTTCACTGACAAGGAGTTGCCGCCTGAGGGCTCAAACTATAACAAACCACTCTACATCTCTGTGGAGTATAAAGATAAATGGGTACCAGTAGTTCTTGTCGATACAGGATCCGCCATCAACGTATGTCTGTTGAGGACGGCATATGCAATCGGGTTGAAGCCCGTGGACTTTGTACCTACTGCCCAGGTAATTCGGGCATATGACAATACTAGCAGAGAAGTGATGGGGACTGTGCAGATTCAGACTAAGGTCGGTCCAGGACAACACGATATTGACTTTCATGTCTTGGACGTTCCCGCGACCTTCAATCTACTCCTAGGGCGGCCGTGGCTGCACCAGGTAAAGGCAGTCTCTTTCGCCCTCCACCAGGTGTTGAAGTACCCCTACGGGAAGGGGGTGGCCATAGTGTTTGGGAATTCTTCAATCCATCCGCCGCCAGAGGTTTCTATACCAGTCCTGGAAACTGAACATGGTGCAGAAGATGTGTTCCTGTCAGGATTTACCTTAGCCAAGGCTCAGGTTGTACAGAGTATCTTAGCTATCGACGAGGGGTTATATGTCAGTGCACAATCGGTGTACCTCATGAAGAAACTCCAGCACATCCTTGGGATGGGATTAGGGAAAAGTGGCCGGAAAGGCGTTGCAGCATTGGCCGAAGTGCCGCATAACCCACATACCTTTGGTTTAGGTTACCTGCCTACCAAAGAGGACTGGGTGAGGAAAGGCAAAGAAATGGCCAGAAGGGCCAGGGCTAAGCAGGCGGGAAAGCATTTTAAGTTGATGCACCGACCGATTCAGGGTAACCTGAATGGACACTTTGTCCGGGAGGGGGAGGACTTCCCATTTTGCGGCTTCCCAGAGCCATGGTTGAATGCAGAGAGGAGACGCTTGCCGGGGTTCGAGATCTTCTTCGATTTGCAATTGTCTGAGGATGATGTTGCCGAGGAGCAAACAGACCCGATAGCTGAGGCTAAACAGTACAAAGAGGAGATTTTCGAGGGCACAGAGATTGAAATGGGGGTAACACTGGCTTGTCTACTTCAGATCCTCCGATCGTACATGAGTGCTTGGGGGATGACCTCCTAGTGTCCATGATTGGGAATGAAATGGCTGCGAACCCACCTTCAAACATTTTGGATTCATCCATTGCACCCTCCCTCGTCCGCCAATATGAGGAAGGCTTCTTATCAAGCAGCACCGGGTCAGGTAGTGAGCCAGAATCTGATTCCACTAAGTCTTGTAAGTCGGAATCAGGTTCCAGCTCGTCTGAGTCTGAGTCCGGTATTCCTGGGAGTGATAACCCAGATGCCACAGTCCTGTCTAGGTCGTCTTTTTCTTTTTCCTTTGAGTCTGTTGTAACAGGAGAACCAAGCGACTTGGAAGTACTTAATGAGAATTGTGCGGCTGTGGCCTTCGATTACTTTTCTGTGCCCTTAATTTATTGCATGAATCAGGATTTTCAAATTTGGTGAAAACGACGAGGAAGAAATTCCTTCGGTTTTGCAATTTTTGCTTGATCAAGAGCATGAGAGGTTTGTTAAACCCTTGGTTGATGAAATCAGCCAAATTAATGTTGGTACTAAGAAGGACCCGCGACTGGTCCAGATCGGGTCCACGTTATCTTCGGAGGAGCGCGAGTGCTTAGTCGCTTTATTAAAAGATTTCAAAGATGTTTTCGCGTGGTCCTACGAAGACATGCCTGGAATTGATCCTGGAATTGTACAGCACTAGATCCCTCTTGAACCAGAGGCCCGACCTGTTAAGCAGAAGCTCAGAAGGATCCGCCCAAACTAGGCCCTCAAGATCAAAGAAGAGGTCACCAAGCAAATTGACGCAGGGTTCCTGCTGGTATCTGAATACTCAACTTGGTTGGCCAACATCGTTCCGGTGCCGAAGAAAGACGACAGAATTCAGGTATGTGTGGATTTCAAGGATTTGAACAAAGCCAGTCTGAAGGACGACTTTCCTCTGCCGCATATCGATGAGTTAGTGGATTTTACTGCTGGGCATGTGTTGCTCTCATTCATAGATGGGTTTTCAAGCTACAATCAGATATTGATGGCACCTGAAGACCGGGAGAAGACTGCTTTTAGCACCCCGTGGGGAACCTATTGTTATAGGGTGATGCCGTTTGGGCTGAAGAATGCTGGAGCTACGTATTAACGGGCTGCGACCACAATATTGTACGACATGATCCACAAGGAGGTTGAGGTGTACGTAGACGACATGATTGTCAAGTCCAAGGAAAGAGAGGGCCACTACACCGCCTTGCAAAAGTTCTTCCAAAGGATCAGAGAATTTATGCTATGGCTGAATCCTCAGAAATGTACATTCGGTGTCACAGCAGGGAAATGCTGGGGTTCCTGATCACACAAAGGGGCATCGAAGTCGACCCTTCTAAAATCAAGGCCATCTTAGAAATGCCACACCGAGGACTGAAAAGGAGGTGCGAGGCTTTCTGGTAAAGTTCAATTCATAAGACGGTTTATTTCAAAATTAACCTTGACTTGTGAACCACTCTTTTGGTCTCTTGAAGAAAAGAAAAGAAATTCCAATAGGACGGCCGATGCCAAGCTGCTTTTAAACAGATCAAACAATATTTACAGAACCCATCTGTGTTGTCACTGCCTGAGTCGGGGAAACTGTTGATTCTGTATCTTTCAGTGACTAAAACTACAATGGGATGCATGCTCGCGCAAGAGTCTGAGGACAAAGTGGAGAGGGCTATCTACTATTTGAGCTAGAAGATGCTGGATTACGAGACCCGCTACACTCCGCTGGAGAAGGCTTGTCTGGCCTTGGTATAGGCTACCAGGAAGCTACGGCACTACCTGTTAGCTCACTCCGTAATACTGGTTTCGAGATTAGATCCCATCAAATATCTCTTCGAGAAACCAGCACTACGGGTAGGCTAGCTCGTTGGTTGTTTTTGCTTTCTAAATTCGATCTAAAGTATGTGACGTGCAAGTCAGTAAAAGGGAGAGCGGTAGTAAGTTCCTAGCCGATCACCCCGTGGAAGGGGATGAAACAGTTGAGTACCTATTCCCAGATGAGGCCATTTTGCATGTCGAAGACGAGTTTTGGACAATGTACTTCGACGAAGCGCGTCAAACCAATACGGGTATGGGAACGGGGATTGCTAATAGCACCTGACAATTCCCGTATACCTTTAGCATTCAAACTCCGGTTCAAAGTATCGAACAATGAGGCAGAGAGTATGAGGCGTGTATTACTGGACTAGAAGCCGCCCTAGAACTAGGGGCAAAACGGTGGACGTCATCGGGGACTCGAACCTTGTTGTATCTCAAGCTAAAGGAGATTGGAAAGTCAAAGAAGAAAAGATGAGAATTTACCACCAGACCTTGGACTTGTTGATTCCTCGGTTTGAGAAGCTGAATTTCGCTCATCTGTTAAGAGAGAACAACAGGTTCGCAGATTCACTAGCAACTCTATCTTCCATGATAGACATCCCTTTCGGAGTCCAGATGCATCCGATCAATATCATCGAACAGAAATTTACGCCGGCCTACGAGCTGCTTGCTGCCATAGAAGAGGTCCAAGATGAGAATCCCTGGTATTACGATGTTGGAACTTCTTGGAAAGGAAGCGTATCCACCAGGGGCAAACGCCAAGATAGAGGGCAATTCGAAGAATGGTTGCTCAGTTCATTATCTGCGAAGGAAAATGTACAAGAGAGGTCATCTCGGGATGCATAAGCTGTGTGTTGATGCTGAAGAATCGAAGCGCCTGATGGAGGCCATCCATGGAGGAGAGTGCAGAGCGCACATGAACGGGGTGATGCTAGCCCAGAAAATCCTTAGACATGGTTACTATTGGTCCACCATGGAAGAGGATTGTATTGGCTTTGTCGGCGATGCCAAAAATGCCAGATCCATGCAAACCGCATGAACATTCCGCCATCAAAGCTGTACAACATGACTTCGCCATGGCCATTTTCAGTCGGGGGGATTGATGTGATCGGGGCTGTCACTCCGAAGGGGTCCAATGGGCATGAGTACATTTTGGTAGCGATAGACTACTTTACAAAGTGGGTTGAGGCCCAATCTTATGCGGTGTTGAAGGCTTCGCATGTCGCCAAGTTCATCAGGAACAACATCATCTGTCGCTACGAGGTCCCGAACGAGATCATTTCAGATAATGGTTCCCACTTCAAAAAGGAGGTGATCGACTTGTTAGACAAGTATAACGTGGTTTTTCACAAGTCATCCACATATCGGCCGCAGACCAACGGAGCAGTTGAGGCCGCCAACAAGAACATCAAGCATATACTGCAAAAACCTACCGGGACTGGCCAGATAAGTTGCCATTTGCTCTGTGGGGCTACCGGACATCAATTCGAACTTCTACTGGGGCGACTCCATATTCCTTGGTTTATGGGATGGAGGCTGTTTTGCCTATCGAAGTTGAGGTTCCGTCATTACGGGTACTGGTTGAGTGTCAGATAGCTGAGGCAGATTGGCAGCAGAGCAGGTTCGAAGAACTCATGCTGTTTGATGAGAGAAGGCTGAAAGCACTATACCATGTTCAAGGTTATCAACGAAGAATTTCCAGGGCTTTCAACAAGAAGGTTAAGTCCAGGAATTTGAAGGATGGGGATCTAGTGCTCAAAGACAACCGAGCTCCCATTCACGACCCTAGGGGTAAGTTCAGACCCAATTGGACTGGTCCTTATATCATCAAGTCTATCTGGTCGGGCGGAGCTGTCGTTCTGATGGACCTAGATGGCCTAGAGTTCTCCCAACCGATCAACATGGACAAGTTGAAGAAATATTATCCCTAAGAGGCTCGCTAGGCTGAAAACCCGAAAAGGACGACCTAGGCAAAAGTTAGAGCACAGAAATTTGAAATTATAAAAACTGAGCTCGCAAGGTTGAAAACCCGCAAAGGGCGACGTTGGCAAAAGTTAGAGCACAAAAGGAGAGTGTTAATACACGAGTGAACCCGAGCCGAACTATGTAAGGCTTGATTTCCCCTATTTGGAATACGTAGGCAACTTCATCATGAAGTCCAGCGATAAACACTTCCCCGATCAACTTTGTCCATTGATCATGATTGGTCATCTTTGTCTATTCAGCATTCAAGAGCTCGGTTGGGATCTCTTAGTGCAGTGCTATTCAGACTAGGGGCAACTTTCTAGTTGCTGGAATCCGGGGTTGTACATCTCAGTGACAGATCTCAGGCGTGTCCAGTTCTGATCCATATCGAAAATGGTTTTGAAAAGTTTTAATAAAAGTTGATTTTGTTCAAATTAATCTTTTTACAACTTAGACCATTTTTGGACCAAATGGAAAATTTTCTGTACCCACAATCTTCAATTTCATTGATTTCAACACAGAGTTCTCCTACTCTTGAATACAAATTGAAGTTGCTTTTCATTACATTCATAAAGAAAACTTGAAAGCACTGATTAAAGCAAATAAACTCAGGGCATAGTCAGGTGTTTCTGCGTCCCCTTCCAGAGCTTGTCAAAGCCTCTGATGCCAAGGTGGGCTCTATCTGTGCCTCTTCATTGAGCCAATCTATGCACTCATCAGAGAGGGTGCAGCTGAAAGTGGGAGCGGGGCCAGAAGCTCTCTAGTCCTCCATGCCATGGCATACCGGGCCAACTGTGCGCCTCGGACGGAAATGTAGCAGGGTACTCTATCTCCTCCTCTGGACAAGTTTGATCATGTCCAAACTGGCGTCGGATCCGGAACGGAAAGTAAAAGACATAGTGTCATGCCAATCAACTGAATCCCTGGCTGGCGAGTCATATTGTAGCTCATTGCCGGTAAATTGAGACAAAGGCAGTGCCAGGCAATGTTGAGAGCAGACAAACTGCACATCCAGTTGTACCACCATCCCTCATCCGGGGCATTGACTAGACGTCGTCGGAAGAAATAACTGTGAGTGAATATGCCGTGGCATGAGTTCACCACTCTCAATTTGTCCATCAACCATACCTGGGGAGGGATGAAAAAATGAGAGATTAAAGAATAGAGAGGTGTACGTTGAGAGAAAAAGTGAGAAAAGGGTTTGAGAAAAAAACCGAGCCTGAGGGCCGAGTGATGTGAGAAATATATATGAGATAGGTGGAAAACATTACCTGCAATAGTAGTGGACTCCCGGCGAATCTAGCCGTCTCCTGGCGATGAAAAGCGTCCAAGCCCATTAATGTCTCAGCCAATGTCATGGCGATGCAGCTTTTGCCCTCTCGTAAGCCCTCGACCTCAATCAAACGAGTGCTAAACCCACCAGAGCCTGGGGCAAGCAAGAAATGAGACAGCATGTACAAGCAAAGCGCATGTCGCCGATAACCCTGCCAATGATGGTCGCCGCGGTCGCCGACATCAGAAAACCGACAGACCAAGCTCGGAATGTCTAGCTCTCCGTCGTGAATCAATGACCGAGCGTCATGCAAAGTGAGGCCGCACATCTGTCCTAAGGCTTGGACATGGCCGAACTGCAGCTGAGGCAAAATTTCTTCCTCGCACTCGGATTCCATTAAAGCTTGGAAGTCTTCGAAAGTAGGACATACCTCTTGTCTGCCAAAGCTAAAGACGTGTGTTACTGGGTTCCAAAACCTTGCCGCGGCATGAAGGAATGGAAAACACAGCGGGGTGCGACTCAACATGAATAGTGCATTTATGCCAAAGCCCCGGAAATTCACCTTTTCTAAGCCGTCCAAGGAAGCAATCCAATTTGTGAGATTTCGGATGAGAAACGCCTTCATTTTGGTGCAAAACTGAGTTGGAATGAGGGAACCACGAAGCTGGAACCTTTATAAAAGATAAGACACTGTTTTGAGGACAAGTGTCTGAAAACTGGAGGTTCCCGGATAAGTGGTTGGCCGACCACTTTTTCTGGTCGGCCAGCTACTTTTTTGGGTTGCAGATAGAAAAAACTGGTCGGCAGCTCCTATGGTGGTTGGCCAGTGCATAAAGTGGTTTACACTTGTTCCTTGCCTCCAGGAATGAGTCTCTAACTTTCTCGTATGCTGGAATGCTGAAGGTTCGAGTTTACCTCTGTTTCGGATGCGTTCCGTCGCCTTGTTTGTCTAAAATGCATTTGTTTATCGAGTTGTTGCTCATTTGTTTATAGAGTGGTTGCTCATTTGTTTATCGAGTTGCTGCTTATTTGTTTATTGAGTTGTTAATTCGTTTACCAATTGTTCTTGAGTTGAGTTGTTTAGTTTGTTGCGTCGATTCACTACCTGACTTGGCAATACACGTTGTTCTATTTTCATTCAAATTTCTTTTTTGTGCAAAATGGTGCGATGCGATGCTCAGAATACAAATACAACACCTTTTGAACGAAAAGTCATTTTCATTCCATCATAGCTTCTTTTTACAACATTTTACAAAAGGGTACAAGTTTTGGAAGAAAAATAAAACTGCCTAAGCTGTACAATGTGCTACAACTACATGTAAAAAGGAACATAAAGCAGGAACATCTGCATCAATGCTATCAAGCTTAAGACCGGAAAGCCCTCCTCGCTCTGTTCGGCTGAGCAGCCTCTGCGCCACCATCGTCAGCATCTCCATCTGAATCAGAGCCACCACCCTCGGAAGCCTCCTCGGTGTCGCCTCCGCCCTCTGAACCAAAACATGAGTCGTCATCTCTGCCTGTGGATTGTCTCAGACTGACGATGTGCCAACTCCTCCTCCTCGCTAGACTCGTCATCCTGTCTGACAGGCCCCTTGCGTCTCCCTCGGCCGCGTGCTGAGACTCCTCTCCTAGCTGCTCGAGAAGGCCTGGATGGCCCAGTCGCAGAGGCGGACCAGAAAAGGGCAGTTTGAATTTGTCAGCCAGTATGTATATCAGATGCAGATGCGAGCATTACATAGAGTGGGTGCATACAGATATACTGTGTGAATGCGATGTGTCAGATGTGCTCTACACATGTAATGAAGCAATACAGTGAAATGTTCAATTTCCATATGTCATCAGAAGCATGGTAAATGCGAGGAATTGAAAAGTACCTGAACGCCGGAGGCACAAAGCATCGTCTCCCTCCTCAGAACCATGCCCTCGAGTGAAGCCACCACTCCGAGTAACCCCTTAGTATACTACTTGGGAGGCTGTACACACAGGTTCAAGTCATCAGTGAATGAATGAATGAATGTCTAAATATCTGAGTGATAAACAAAAATTGTAATGCATACCGGTGGTGAGTCCGGGTCACTGACATATCGATGGTCGGGTATCAGAGGCTCTAGTGGAATCGGGTAAGAAGTCCCATACTGCCAGCCCGTCAGCTCGGTCAGAAGATTTGGCCATCCAACATACTGGCAAGTCAAGGGCATCCATCCGGTCCCGCCCCTCGATGAGCCTGCCCGCTGGTCGAAGGAATGCTTCCAGCGCGAGCACGACTCGAGGAAGGCATGTTAGCAGCTCTCCTCCTTGGGATACGGACACCTGACAGTGGGCATCAGGTACGTATGGCGATATGTCGCGTAATTCCCCTCTCTAGAAAAAGGATTGCATCAATACCCAACATGAGGTCCTCCGTCTTTCAGGGCGTAAGATCCCCTGTGGACCGCATCTCTGGTGGAGGCGATGAGGGAACGTCCTGATCGGAGTTGCCCATCGTCTAGCGCATGAAGCGCTCTCCGAGGAACCAGACTCTACCGACTGGTCCCTCAAGCAGAACCCTGTATCGCGAAGTGCCCCATGCCCCAGCGAACAGAAATCGAGGATTCCCTGGCATGGTTATCCAAGGCTGCCAGGACACCTGCGGGTAGCAAGTGCATAAATTGATTAGAGGTCATAAATATGCAAGATAAATCAAAGCAGAAAGCATGAAGAACTGAGAGTTCTGGATTACCTCCATCGCCCGTACAGTATTGAAGAACTGTCGGAGGAAGGGCAAAGTCTCCTGGGGCCTGGGCCGACACTGACCCTCAAATCTGTGCGAGTAAGGGATCTCGAGGGGTGCCTCGACCTCTAGCTCGGGGGCCAGCGTCGGGAAGTATACATAAACCCATAGCTGTGAAAGGCAAGACAACGGCTGTCAGAATACAGAATGCTGAGTGCAAAATGCTGTGTGCAGTGTACAATATACAGAATGTATAGCAAATACAGAATGCTGAGTGCAGAATGTAGAGTGCAGAATGCAGTGTGCAGTGTACAATATACAGAAAAAACAGAATGCTGAGTGCAGAATGCTAAGTGCAGAATTAGAATACAGAATGTAATGTAATGTGTGCAGTGTGCAGTGTACAGATAATAAAAAGCAGAACTGTAAATCAAGAGGGCAGAATGTACCTCCTAGGCTCACCAGTAGCCTCCAACTATGGTCCCCCACTCATGGAAGGTTGCACTCATGTAGCAGTAAAGGGTAACAAAGGCAACGCCACCCCAATCAAAGAGCCGGACCCGTGATAGGTCCACCAGAGCACTGAGTAGATAAAGCCCAACTGTGTTCCCCTATCGGAGAATAGTATGGTCCCGAGGAGGAACATCAAAAATCCCTGGGCATATTGCTGTACGGTCTCAATGGTCTGGGGCGAAGTCCACCTGTACTGCTCGGAGAACCAGGTGTACCTGACCCTGCCTGATGACCTGTCGATTGGCGGATGGGCTCCGAGCAAATAAATCCTTGCGGCCTCCCACTCACCCATATTTGCATTATATGGGATCGGCCGGCCTCCTACGTCAAAGCTTGTCAACATGGAGAAGTCATATGGGGTCATCGTTATGTCCCCAGTGGCCGAGAAATAAAGGAGTTGGTGGTGTCCCACCATCTCTCCACGAGTGCGCCCAGGAGAGTCCTGTTCGCTGGATGACGTGACAATCCTGCACAGAATAGGCCAAACCCTGCCTCGTCTACAATGTGTCGGACAGCATCCGGGAGCTCCATATACCACTCCCTCACGAGGATGGACCCATAACCCCTTGTGAAACGGGAAGATACCTGCATTCAGAATGAATAGATGTATTCAGTTTCAGAAAGAAATATATGAGCTGTGTGTTCAAATTCAAGTGTGAGCTGCGTGTTCAAATTCAAATGTGTGAGCTGCGTGTTCAGAATGAAATGGGTGAGCTGTGTGTTCAGAATGAGATGTATGAGCTGCGTGTTCAGAACGAAACATATGAGTTGCGTGCAAATTGAAAAATATGGGCTGCGTGTTCAAAGTGAAATAAATGAGCTGTGTGTTCAGAATCAACAGTTTGAGCTGCGTGTTCAAAAAGTGAATTATCTGAGCTGCGTGTTCAGAAATTTGAAAAAGTTTGAGTTATGTGTTCAGAATCAAAAGTTTGAGCTGCATGTTCAGAATCAACAGTTTGAGCTGCGTGTTCAAAGTGAAATGAATGAGCTGTGTGTTCAGAATCAAAAGTTTGAGCTGCGTGTTCAAAAAGTGAATTATCTGAGCTGCGTGTTCAGAAATTTGAAAAAGTTTGAGCTACGTGTTCAGAATCAAAAGTTCGAGCTGCGTGTTCGAAAAAGCGAATTGTCTGAGCTGCGTGTTCAGAAATTTGAACAGTTTGAGCTGCGTGTTCAAAAAAGTGAATTATCTGAGCTGCGTGTTTAGAAATTTGAAAATGAATGAGCTGTGTGTGTTCAGAATCAACAATTTGAACTGCGTGTTCAAAAAGTGAATTATCTGAGCTGCGTGTTCAGAAATTTGAAAAAGTTTGAGCTGCGTGTTCAGAAATTTGAAAAAGTTTGGGCTGCGTGTTCAAAAAGTGAAATGTCTAAGCTACGTGTTCAGAAATTTAAAAAGTGTGAGTTGTGTGTTCGCAATAAAAAGTGTATTGTGTTATGGACTACGTGTTCAGATTAAGCAGTGTGCTAAAAACAGAATACCGTGTTATGAACTGCGTGTTCAGATTGAGCGGTGTGCTATGTTATGAAAAAGTGTACTACGTTATGGACTGCGTGTTCAGATTAAGCAGTGTGCTAAAAACCGAATACTGTGTTATGAACTGCGTGTTCAGATTGAGCGGTGTGTTATGTTATGAAAAAGTGTACTGCGTTATGGACTGCGTGTCAGATTGAGCAGTGTGCTAAAAACCGAATACTGTGTTATGAACTGCGTGTTCAGATTGAGCAGTGTGCTAAAAACTGAATACTGTGTTATGAATTGCGTGTTCAGATTGAGCAGTGTTATGAGCTGTGTGCCATCTAATTGAATGCTGCGTTATGGACTGCGTGTTCAGATTGAGCAGTGTGCTAAAAACCAGATGCAGTGTTATGGACTGTGTGTTTAGATTGAGCAGTATTATGAGCTGTGTGCCATCTAATCGAATGCTGTGTTATGAACTGCATGTTCAGATTGAGTAGTATTATGAGCTGTTGCCATCTAATTGAATGCTGTGTTATGAACTGTGTGTTCAGATTGAGCAGTATTATGAGCTGTGTGCCATCTAACCGAATACTGTGTTATGAACTGCGTGTTCAGATTAAGCAGTGTTATGAGCTGTGTGCCATCTAAACCAAATGTTGCGGTATGGACTGCGTGTTCAGATTGAGCAGTGTGCTAAAAACCAAATGCTGTGTTATGGACTGTGTGTTCAGATGAGCAGTATTATGAGCTGTGTGCCATCTAATCAAATGCTGTGTTATGAGCTGCGTGTTCAGATTGAGCAGTGTTATGAGCTGTGTGCCATCTAATTGAATGCTGCGTTATGGACTGTGTTCAGATTGAGCAGTGTGCTAAAAACCAAATGCTGTGTTATGGACTGTGTGTTCAAATTGAGCAGTATTATGAGCTATGTGCCATCTAATTGAATACTGTGTTATGAACTGCGTGTTCAGATTGAGGAGTGTTATGAGCTGTGTGCCATCTAAACCAAATGCTATGTTATGCTGTGTTCAGATTGAGCAGTGTTATGAGCTGTGTGCCATCTAACCGAATGCTGTGTTATGAACTGCGCGTTCAGATTGAGCAGTGTTATGTGCTGTGTGCCCAAATGTGCCGTATGCCCAAATGAGCTGTGTGCCAAACTAGTGGAGTGCTGTGTATGAACTGTGTGTTCAGAACGAGTGAACTGTTGTGTATGTAAATGTGCAAGAAATGCAAAAATGAAGTACATACCTCGTGTGCGTGATGAGACAAATGGGACTCCGGCTCCCGTAGCAGTAGGTCTGTAGGTGCCGCCGCGCAAAGTCTATGAAGTGGTAGAAGGTGCTAGGAGGGAGGATGTGCTCTTCCGGCTGGTACTCCTCTGGGTCAAATGGCCATATCCTCGGAGGCAACAGTATGATGTCGAGCTTGTCCTCTACATATGGAAAGCCTCGCCATACGGGATGTCGTCAGCCATCTGAAGAAATCTGCAAAAGATGCAAAAACGAGCAAAATGAGCCAAAATTGCAAAAAAGTCAACAAAAGTCAACTCTCGGAAAGAGAAAAAGTCAACAAAAGTCAACGCCCGAGAAAAGGTGCTAAAACTTTGAGACGAACATACCTCAAGTGGTGAAAATCGAGAAAGAAGCTCGGAAAACAAATTTTAATCGGTTCAAAACGAAGAGAATCAAAAGTTTTCGCGAAACAACTTCGCGTGGGGCGTTGGAAAAGGCGTATAAAGTGCAGATCTGAGAGAGAAAAGGGTCTAGGAGCAAAGGAGAATGTATTTCGGCCTTGGAGGTGTGATACAAAATGATTTGGAGTTGTGTACTTAAAGAACCGAAGCTTAAAAGACCAAACTGCCCCGAAATTTTGTAAACTGCTCGGCCAGCCAGTTTTTCTGGTCGGCCGACCACTTTGGTGATCAACAACTGGCTAGCCACTGTTATTTAGTCGGCCAGCTCCTTGGATGATCTTCAGAAATCCATTGTTCTTCCTGTGTGTTTTGGTGATGATTGGAGTCCTCGGCCCTCGGGAAAGTACAAGAAAAGTACACTTTTCGGCTCAAGAATGTCCCTGCGGGAACTTCAATTCAAGTCTTCGATGTACAGCTCATCGTTTACTCGTCAAGAGCAAGGTGTATCCTTTTTGAGTATGTTATGACCCTTCCGAGAGGTAAATTGGAGGTTATGGTTGAATTATGCTTGTTAAAGCTTATGTTTCTTCTTTATTCAGCATTTCCTTTCAAACACACATTTGAAGTTGCGCATTTCTTTTGCATTGTCTCGCACTATCCACACGCGTTGTTGCGCATGTTTCACCTACTTTGTTATGCACTCAGTACTTTTGTTGTCACGCTCGTTTTGCTTACATCATTATACGCACTCCTGTTGCATTAATATGCATGCACACTTCACTTGCATTGTTATGCTTGTTTTACCGCATTGTTATACGTCACACTTAGGTTGCATTGTTTTGCATCCCTTACCGCATTGTTATGCGTCACACTTAGGTTGCATTGTTTTGCATCCCTTCCGCATTGCTATGCGTCACACTTAGGTTGCATTGTTTTGCATCCCTTTCCGCATTGTTATGCGTCGCACTTAGGTTGTATTGTTTTGCATCCCTTCCGCATTGTTTTGCGTCACACTTAGGTTGCATTTTCATGCACCCCTCCACTTGTGTTGTCACGCACTTTTCACTTGCATTGCTATGCATGTTTCTAACGATATTGTATCTATTGAGTTTCTTTCCTTTGCAGGCACGATATTGTATGTACAGTTCATTTGAAGCTGGCACGTCCAGACGAACTAGACAGTATTGTATGCACTCCGTGTGAGACGTAGTGAGAATTGTATAATTCTCTTACATCCTTTCTGTATGTAATGTAGTTTGGTTCGTTTTCGCTTGCTTAAACTGTTGCATTTATTGTGTATATTTGCTTCGTTATAGCTTACTTTGCATGATCATAAGTTATGTTCGGCTTGTTGCATTATCATTTGCATCTTGCCCCAGCCTGGGGCACATCTCTTTATTATCTTGCCTGTTTGTCTAAGTCTTTGGCCTTGTCAAAAATGGGTCGTCTCTGGGCTTTGACATTTACTCCCGTCACTTGTGACTTTCGAGTTCTGTCAAAGAGGGTCAACTGTAGACACCCCATTTTTGACCGACCTCAAGACTCAGACGTCATCGATTGAGCGCTCGGTGATGGTGCATGTTGTGCTCGTTTTGAGTCTCTGGAGTTTTGGCTGAGAGCCTTGCCTCCGGGCCTCTGAACTCTTTTGTGCTTCGGCTCGGTTTGTGGACCGAACTTTGTTTCTCTTCCCGGAGGGAGGGAGTGGTCTTGCAGACCATCTTTGTGGTCGTTGACCACTTTTTGTGGTCGTAGGCCACTTTTCCCGTTTGGAGACTAGTTTCCGATTTTTGGAGCCTTCGGCCGCGTGCCTTGTCTTGGGACCGCTTAACATTCTCCGTTTGGCGTAGTTTTTGAACCACACCTTGTTGCCTCTGCCCAGAGGAACACTGTGTCCGGGAGACCACTTCTGTGGTTGCATACCACTTTTGGTGCTCGTAGACTAGTTTTCGAGGCTTTCGGCCCCGTGCTTTGCCTCCTGATCTTTCATCTTGCATCCGCTTCGGCTTGTTTTTGGTACAAACCTTGTTTTCCTTGTTTGGAAAGTGGTCCAAGGGTGGGAGACCAGTATTTCTCCTGGCCGACAACTTCTTCCTCTGCCAGCCAGTTTTCTGGTCGGACAACTGGCTTTTTTGGTCTTTGGACCATCTTTTCTGGTCGGCCACCATACCACCACCTTGCATTTAGTGTGTTGACCTCTCCCACCTATGGCTGATCAGTTTTTACTCTAGTTGACCACCTAAAGTGGTCGGCCGACCACTTCAAGTGGTCGGCTGCTTTTTGACACCTTTTTGGAGATATTTTCCTCCAGCTGGCATAGCCGGAGGACATCAGACCCATCCTCCATACACGTGTATAGAGGGATTGCCTTAGTGCTTAGCTTCTCCTAGAAGCTTTGGCTTTCCTTTCTATAAGAGGGAGGCTCCTCCTCCCTCCTCTAGGTTCAGAAAATCTGAGGGAGGAGGATAGATATAGTGTGTATCTATATTGCCTTGTTTGCTTCATTTTTGTGCTCAAAAGTGTAGTTTGTCTTAGTTTAACACACAAACACACACTTAAACACCTTGCTTGTGTTGCTGGGCTCCTTGAGGTTGTTTTTGGTGTTCTTGGACTGGTTTAAGTTCAAAAAGGCTGCTGGAGTTGCAGTTATAAAGAGGGTCTTCAAGGGTGAGCTTTTGACCTTTAAATCCCCCTTTCTTGCGTAAGCTTTTAGCCTATCTTGCATGCTGTTTTAAGCTTAGCTAATAACTGATAAAAGTTCTTTTTTTGCATGCTTAAAAAGTTTGTTTAAGATCACTTTTGTGTTTGGGGTTGTTTACCCCTTCTTAGGCCTTGTTTGGCCTTGTTTTTGAGCCTTTTTTGTGAGCTTCGGGACCACCTTGTATTGGCCTTCTCACCACTGAAATCCCTTTGGATTTCAGTGGTGGGGATGGTGTTTTAAGGTCCTGAGGAGGGGAGGGCCATCCCCTCTCCTTGCATCTTCAATACATGCCTTAATATGCCTCATGTTTGAGCATCTTTACTAAGTGTATGTTGACCATATCTTAGCTTGTATTTGTTGTTATTTTGTTGTGGCATACCACTATTTTTACTTGCCTTGGTCACTCCATGCATGGTTAATACACTTGTAGTGTAAATTACACAATCTAGTCTTATATGCCTCATGTTTGAGCATGTGTTTCTAGCTTGTTTTGGAGCCATCTCAGTAGGTTTTTGGTGTTGTTTTAACATGCCTTAGATCTTTTTGGGTTGGTTGGTTGTCCCTTGCATGTATAATACACTTGTAGTGTAAATCCCTTAAACTAGCTTTGTATGCTTCACGAAAAGCATGTCATTTAGCTCGTTTGAGTCCATTTCAGCATATGTCTTTGGTGATGTTTTACCATGTCATACCTCTGTTTAGGTTTGGTTTGGTTAGCCTTTGCATGCTCCTTGCACTTGTAGTGCAATCCCATGAAATAGCCTAACATGCATCATGTTATAACATCTCATTTTAGCATGCTTTTGGCTTAGCTCTGAGAAGATTTTGTTCATGTTTTAGCATGTTTAAGGTCTGATTTTTGTTGTATTGGTCATCCATGACTTGCTTCGTATAGCCTTGGTTCAATCTAGCTTGTTAGCTTTGTGTATTGAATCATCTAGCATGCATTACTTGGCCTATTTCAATGATTTGGCATCATTAGTTATGTGATTTCAGTCCATGTTTCATGGCCATGCATTCACATTTGTTACTTATTCAACGCGTTGGAGGGTTTCCCCCTTTATGCCTTAACATGAACCATTGTGTATGCCTTCATGCCTTTGCTTGCGAGCCATCATTTCAATGTGTTTTTAGGGTTATTATGCCATGATATAACTCTGATTTTATTGGTCGACTCATCCCATGCTTGGTCCTAATAGGTGTAGTGTAATCCACCTTATTTGCCTTGCATTCACCATGCTTCATGCCCCTCATGCTAGCACATTTTGGCTACCTTCCATACATGTTTTAGACTCATTTTGACATGTTCTAGGATTGTTTTGGATTGCCTTGGTCACATGCTTCATGTTTTGTATACTTGTAGTACAAATGCTCTTGCTTGCCTCATGCTTTGAGCACCATTGCAAGCTTCATTTGTGTTGAGTACATGATTTGGCATCACTTAACATGACATTTCAGAGCTTTTAGCATTGCCATGTTCTTACCTCAATCATGCTTTAAGTGCCTTTGAGTGTTATGCATTGTTGCCTAGTATATGCCTTAGCTTGCATGCTTGCATGCCTAGGCCTTTCAGCCCTCATCTCAGCATGCTTTGGTCCTTGTTTAGACCTAATTAAGCTCTGTCCATGCTTGGTTCATGCTTTTGTGCCATGTATTGCATGCCTCCTTTGTAGTCCTCCTCATTAGCTTTCATACTTTAGGACCCTAGCATGCTATACTTGTGTTAGTTTAAGTGATTCGGCATCATTTCTTGTCTAATTTCAGTGCATGTTTGTCACACTTTGAGCTTTCTTGAGGGTTGTGCTCTTAGGCCTACTTGGTCGGCCAATGCATTATGCATGCATGTTTTGTGTTTTGTGCCTTCATTTCATCACCAATGGCCACTGATTTGGGCATGATTGAGGTCTACCATTTTGGTTTAAGTCCATTGAGTATACCATGTATATTGCATTGAGCATGCCATGCTTGGTATATTACATAAGTTGCCTTGTTGCATTGCATTGTGCATGCACGCATTACATTGTGTTGAGAACCCTTATAGTTGCCTTGCATTGAGTATGCCATCTAGTTCTTAGCATTTAGCATTGTATATGCCATGTTATTCCTTGCATTGTGTATGCTAGGTTGTTAGTCGCATTGTGTATGCCATGTAGATCATTGCATTGTGTATGCCTTATACCTTGCATTGAATATGCCATCTAGTTCTTAGCATTTAGCATTGTGTATGCCATGTTATTCCTTGCATTGTGTATGTCATGTAGATCATCGCATTGTGTATGCCATGTTCATCGCATTGTGTATGCCTTATACCTTGCATTGTGTATGTTTAGGTTACATCATGGCATTGTGCACGCTAATTGATATTCGCATTGTGCATGCTAGTTGTTGCATGCATTAGTATTGTGCATGCCATTAGCCTTGTTAGGTTGTTCATGTTGCATTGCATATTTGCATGCTTAGATCATATTGCATGTTTACATTACATCGCATTGTGTATGCCATGTTATGTGTTGCATTATGTTTGGAATAGGTGTTAGTCCAAACACGAGAAACGAGGAACGTTTCATACTTCAAGTGATGAAACGTGCCTCGATTCTCAGTCGCCGACGCTCTTGATCATACATGATAGAGTTCTAGGCTTTATGTGTTTACTTGTGCATTCATTTTACATTGAATTGTGCAACTTCGCCTCTCGGCCATCACGCATTGAAATGCGCAATTGGTGGCTCGAGGGTCGAGAACCACACCCCCCCTTGAGTTCATGACATGATAGGGAGGGTGGTTGTGCACACATATCTTGCAAATACATTGCCATGCCCTTTCTTGCTCTCTGTTGCAGAAAACTGGGATTCAGCAGCAACAACTGGCTAGCCAGCCAAAAAAAGTAGCTGGCCGACCACTTTTCTGGTTTTTCAACAACCAAAAGTGGTCGACAGGTGTTTCTAGAGACCAAAAGTGGTCAGCCACCCTCCCACAGGATTCCCAAGGTAGAGTTTCAGCTTTCTGGAGCTTGGTGCAAGTTTCTGAGAACAAATGGAAACAGAGGCAAATCGGGGCATCGCATTGGATTTCCGAACGAGGCGACCGAGCATGTATCCAGTCTTCTCCCCCCGAGAACCTCCTGGTTTACCGCTTTCCTTAGCTGCCATGCTTAGATAGCTTGCCTTTGCTTTGGTGTGTACCTTTAATAGTTAATGCGTTTAGCTATTTCAATTTGTTTTGTAATAATTAGTTTAATTAGCTTAGATTAGCTAGTTAGCTTCTTATTCGGTCTCTCCCTCGAGAGGGCCAATTGTTGTAATAAGCGTGCGTGTGTGTGATGCATGTCTTCCAAGCTCCATTTCTTTCTCCCTTTTACTTAACCGCTTACGATGGTTAGTTTTAGAGCATATTTCATTTAGCATCCTTATGCTACGCATGCGTGCATCCATTCATCTGTATTGCATGCACCGGGGCTCGGTGCATCACACTAACTGCATTGTATTTTCAATTCCAATTTGAATACATGTATCAAGTTGCATTTCACATGACATGAGTAGGATAGCCGAGCCTATCTTAGTTGCATTTCGCATGTGTTGCATTAGCTATCCTAACATGAACTAGGATCATGCATGATTTCTAACTAGTTATTTGTTTTGGCTCAGAGTACACTGTAAGTATTTACGCTTTAGCATACTGCGTGTGTTATTGACTGCCATGAAAGCATGCTTATCATGAGGCTAATTGCTTATTTGCTATAACTGCCTGAATGCCTGTGGGTGAAGGTTGGATTACTTGAATTGGAACAATTCATTAAAATCCGCATTTTAGCATACTTGCGAGTAGAAATCTTCAGATCATTTTCAAATAAACTAACGGATATGCGATGTTTTGTTCCAAATTAGGCGATCTAGTCTATACTTGTTTGCTGTGCGCATCACGTAGTAAGATTAGCTAATTAATCGGAATAAGAGCACATGTGTTTTCAAAAACAAGATATCATGTTTAGTACAGGCCGATCTTTGATCGGGCGAGCGGGGGTGCTCATTAAATGACCTTCCCCAATCGTACCCAAGTTCCCGAGCCGAGGCAACTTTGGTGATGACGGACACGTGGCCTTAGGCACGAGTCAGGGTGTCCTAAATTTTTCCAAAATAAAATATTTAGGTGGCGACTATGTATTTGGCAAAGCAGTCTATGTTTGGTACTTCTTTATAAAAATCAGTTTTTCAAAACGATTTGCCGGATTTGGACTCTTTGGTGATTTATCGGTCTCACATCGCACATTGTGAGATTAGATTCAGAACCGTGACATTTGAGTCTGAACTGTAGTATGCTAGAGAACAAAACGATATTCTCTCGGGAGTTCTCCGGAGCGGGTCTACAGCGGCGCACTGAACCGGTAGCTCGGTTCGTACGCAAGTAGTTTATGACACTTCCATTCTGGATGTCATAGTGCGGCTCTGATAGCTTGTTGATCTGCGTGAGAGTAAGTATCTGCCAAGTGTTTATAATCTGCACAGAATAGAAGAATGTTAGCCCGACATAAATATTCAATCAAAAGAAAAGCATAACCGTGCTACTTTCCTCACCAGCGGCCCCAAAACCCTTTCTTATGTACCAGCCCAGTATAGGCACCTCAGTATCTTCGTAATTGCCAGAGACCCATAGAAAGTCGTCGTTGTTCAATTCCTTGTCCGGCGTGCTTTCTACTAATTTTTCTCGACCCTTCTTGACTTTGAGGTACCAGCAAAAGCTGCCCTTATTTTCACTAAGTGTGTATTGATGAAATATCTTGGCTAGGCCAAGATTTAAATCGAAGATACGGTTTAGCACGACTACACCATTTATTATCTTGTATGTATTATTTGATACTTGTATGGGACATAGCATGGTTTGCCTAAAAAATTCACAAACAAGGGGTTGCACGGGAAAACAGAGTCCTCCTTCCACTATCGATACCATGGTGAAGGGGCAAAAATCCAATTTGTCCCATAGCGTCTCTCCTTTCTTGTCCAGCTCAATTTGGATATCATCAGGGATGTCGAACTCCCTGCGGAACTTGGCTATGCTCCAGGCGAACTGACCATAAATCAGTACTTACCCATTTATCCCAGTTTTATTTTGTCCACTAAATCTAATTTATTACTCAGCCAGATGTTTGATCGGTCTCTGAGCGTCACCAGTTTGTGATGTTGAGGGATGCTTGGTCAGTCCTAGTTCAGTTTGCATTATTACAAATGAAGTGCAAGTATTAGCATGGCAGTTGTGCGCAATAGGTGTTTCCTAGCTCTACTACCAGATTACAAGCTGCTTTATGCTCGGTTATAGAGCCAGAGCTTGGGAATAGGCCGGTTTTGTGCCTACATCCTAGATAGTCTGTCCCGGTCTGAGCTAAATAACCCCACTTCTCATTTAGCACAGTCCAATTGCTTAAAGGGGCCATAAATAAGGCTTAGCCTGGTTTGATCCTTATTGTGGATCGAAAAATTGATATTTTGCTCAGTTTTTCCCAGATTTCACAATGATTCATCCTAAATACTAGCCTGTATGCTAAAATGAAGGAAAATGAGGGGTAAGGAAGCACCTCATTTCATTTTGGGTTCGATTTCACCTAGTTTTTGCAAATATATACCCATTTGACACCTAATGAGGGTATTCATAGGGGTTGCACAGTCCAAAATAAAAAAAAACATTTGAAGATTACGAAGAACAACGATGAAAAAGAAGTAAAGGCAAGAAAAACTTACGGATTTGGGTGCCAAATCGAGATCCAATCGGCCTAAATCCCTACTGTAGTATATGTGATAGTGGAAAGCACACCCTCGGGCTTGAAATGGCACAAATAGGAACAGTGGTAGCGACGACGACGGTATGAGCTCTGAGAAAACTAGGGTTTTGCTTGGGGAAAAGATAAGCAGTGATTTGGTAGAGGCTTGTGTATCTCCTGTATATGGGCTAAGATGAAAGGGCGCCAACTTTTCGAATTTTAGAGTTCGTGGGGACAGTTGTGGGGCTACAAGGAGCCATTTGGAAGAAACCACATGGCACAACAATGATGGGTTATCAGTACAGTTGACTGATGGGTGACAGGACGACAGGCACAAATCCTTAGGACTGGTCAAAATTGATAGCTCGGCCAGAAAGGATAATCCCAATCACGCTCAACTCAGATGGGATTAAGGGGCAATTGAAAGAGAGACTTGTGCCGAACAGTGGACCGAGGTATACTAACACGGAATATGGTGTTGGGGCGTGCCAGACAAATATGGAATGTAGTGTTGAACCGAGCTATGCCAGCATAGAGTTTGGTGTTGTGGCAGGCTATCTCGGCCAGGCTACTTTAGCGCGGGCTCTGGTCTTGGACCAGGCCATCTTTTAGTATTGCGGTTGCAGAGGTCATGTCAACACCACAAGATCAACCAAATTAGGCGTGGCATAGTGCGGGCACAGAGAACGTGCAGTATGTTGTGGGCATGCTATGTAGCTGAGATAGTTGTCTGTTGACCGGCTTGAGGGAACGCCACTAAAGTATTGACCGAGTGCAACTCCGTCTTGAAGGTCGGCATGGCTTAGCTCGGCATTGGAATGACCAGAGGCAATATCTTTCATGCAACCAAAGTAATAGCACGGTTAAGTATTCTTAATGTAGGCCGAAAGGTACGACATTGAGGCCACTTAAGTTACATTTTTAGTCTTTTAATATTGTTTATTTGGTGGAGATGATGTGTTTTGTGCACTTGTACAGATTTGGCAAGTAACACGCAAATTCAATCAAAACAGGAGTGAAAGTAGATTCTCCGTGTGAGGAATGAAAAATCCCGACTTGCCACCTCACCGCACGTGCAGCCCACCACCGCTTTAGCGGCCCACCTAGGGTTACGTGCGTGAAATTTTAAGGCTCTTCTAGTGAGAATAAAAAGAAAGGAAAGAGACTAAAAAAGGTTGAAAATTATTTCAGAGAAAAGAGAGAGAAAAGGCTAGGGTTTGGAAAAAGATGATTCAAAAGCTTCAAAGGCAATTCTCATGGAGGGTTTTACCTCTTCCACTTCTTCCCACTCCTCCATGAGTGGCTAGGCTCATCTTTCTAGGGTTTTGATGAAACCTAGCCATGTAAATAGGTTTTCTTTTTGGTTTTCTTTTATGTAATGGTTTGAACAATTGTATAGTGTTTAAGAAGTTTCAAATATATATTTTCCATTATTTCTTCGAGTATTCGGCTTTCTGTGATTGTTGAATGCTTTCCATACAATGGTTTTCTTTTCTTTCATATTCAAGGTATGAGACGAGTCGTTTTGCTACCCTAGTTTAGAGCAAACAACTCGTACTACTTGAGATGGTTCGTGCCCGTACATTGAACGTGATAATTTTCTTGATCAATGCTTCAAGCTTGTAGTTGCGAAGTATTGTTTCGTTCGAACCGTTACATAATTGATTTTCAAATCAAAACTGTGTTTATGTAACTAGTAGTGAATTCATTACCTTAGGTTTTTCCCAAAATCAGTACTTCATCCTTACTTTTAATTAATTGTTTAATTGCTTTGTTTAATTTCGTTCTCATTAGATTATGAACCAATCATCTTTAATCAAAATTAATTTAGGAATTTAACAATTAAATTAGTTTAATTTCATAATTGTTCCTGTGGATTGATACCTGGACTTGCCATTATTCTAAGGAATTTGGTATAGTTTAGTATTTATATTTGGTGTGTGAACGACCCATCAAATTTTGGCGCTGTTACTGGGGACTTCTAGCGAAATTAATTAATTTAAAGTTACATTCTTATTTTAATTTTTAGTTTAGGATTTCATGTTTTAGTCTTGCTAAGTGTGCAGAGTTTTTGCTAGTAGAGCTATCACCTAAGTGCAAGCGGAGCGCAACCAAGCTTTAAAAACAAACTGCAACACTAAAGTGCTAAAAAGCAAATACTCGCAAGCAAAGCATCAAAGTGCTAAAAAGAAAGAAAGAAAGAGCTCAAGTAGAGGTTGGAAACAACGGTCTACACGTCAATCACCTACAAGACGAGTAAAGCGTTTTTGTTAAACCGTTATGAATACTTTTTCCTTTGATATTTTGATTTCATAACTTAGTGCATAGAGTCGGAACTTAGTGTGTGTGGGTGAGTAGTGTATGCACGGGCGCCTTTCTTGTCGCCCTGAATTATGGAATTTGGACCTTGAACTAGAAAGGACTCTTAGGAAACTTAGAGTCTCTTCCCGTGTTCCTAGGCTTGAATATCCATACCCATACCTCGAACCAATTGAGATGGCGAACCCGAATGGCCTAAATGGGCTAAACCGGACCCTTAAGGATTACTTTACACCCACTGCATATACATCACCATCATGTATTCAGTTACCAGACACCACTGTTGATCATTATGAGATTAAGTCTAGCACCATCCAAATGCTCCCATTATTCCATGGACTAGCTCATGATGACCCTTATAAACATCTGCATGAATTTCTAGAAATTCACTCTACAGTGAAGATCCAGAATTTCACAAATGAGGCCTTAATGTTGTGATTGTTTCAATTTTCATTAAAGGACAAAGCCAAACACTGGCTGAACTCCTTACCTATTAATTCTATCACAACTTGAGACCAATTACAACAGAAGTTTTTGGAGAAGTACTTTTCCATTGGTAAGACCAACCAACTTAGGCGAGCCATCACCAATTTTGTTCAAATTGATGGTGAGCAATTTCATGAAACATAGGAAAGACTTCGTGACCTTCTCCAACTGTGTCCCCACCACCAAGTGCCTGATTGGCAACTTGTGTAGACCTTTTACTATGGCTTAACTGAGCCTCACTGCCAAATGGTGGATTTTTCTTGTGGTGGGATATTTATGTCCAAAAATGACGTCGAGGCATGACAATTATTTCAAAAATTAAGTGATAATTCCCTCCACCATGCCTCCACAGCCCGGCAAGTCCGGCAACCGATAGTTGGAGCCTCGAAAAGAGGGGGCATTTATGAGGTAGGGAAAAACCTAGAATTAGCCCAACAAGTAGAGGCATTGTCCCACAAGATGGACCAATTATTAGCTTTGGGACATGCCCCTACACAGCAAGATCAGCCTTAATTTCACGAGGCATGTGCTATTTGTGTGAGCCCTGCTCATGACTTGAGTGAGTGCCCTTCACCATCACAATTTCCAGAATTAGTCCAAGAGCATGTGAATGTGGCTCAAGGATTCTCCAACCCAGGTAATGACCTATATTCCAACACATATAATCTGGGATGGAGAAATCACTCTAATTTTTCATGGAGACCTCTTTCACATTGAACTTCTTACAATCCTCCACCACCAAGGCAGAATTTTAATATTTTTGCCAACCAATCTTCCAATCGACCACCACAACCTTACCGGCAACCACAACCTCCACTTGTTCCTCAAGGCAATTCTATCTTTGAGATTCAGGTGTTGGAAGTTCTTTCAGAACTTAAGAGGTTAGCACCAATAGTTCACTCCCATACTCACTCCATTACCAAGCTAGAGGCCCAACTGGGTCAAATGGCTAACAATATGAATAGGAGAGAGGAGGGAAAATTACCGAGTCAGACTGTGGCCAACCTTAAGGGTCAATATAGGGCGGAGGGGTCGGGTGGGAATGGAAAGCACCATAAACAGGTGCAACCGGTGATTACCTTGAGAAATGGGAGGGAGTTAGAGCCTTGGCCAGTTGCGTCTGATGCAACTAAGGCTAAGAAGGGTGACCACGATGGTGCACCCAATGAGAGCAAGGGTGAGGGAGAAACATCTAAGGGGGATGAGTTAGTCCCTAGCACTTCACATGAGCCTAAGGCACCATATGTGCCTAAGGTACCCTTTCCCCAATGCTTTGATACATCGTCCCCTTTTAATAAGAAAGCGGCATCCATGGAAGCGATGATGGAGGTGTTTAAACAGGTGAAAATCAACCTCCCCCTATTGTAAGAGATTAAGCAAGTACCTTCCTATGCTAAATTTTTAAAGGACCTTTGTATGCAAAAGCGTAAATCGAGGATACACGTGTCCCAAAAGGTCATACTCACAGAGCAAGTAAGCTCCATTTTATTGAGTGACACACCCCCTAAGCTTAAAGACCCAAGTGCCCCAACCATTGCATGCATTATAGGGGACCATTTCATTGATAGGGCCTTGTTAGATTTAGGGGCTAGTGTTAATTTGTTGCCGTACTCTGTGTACGAGGAATTTGGGCTTGGCAAGTTAAAGCCCACTACTGTCACACTCCAATTGGCTGATCGGTCCCTCAAAGTGCCACGTGGCATGATTTAGGATGTGTTAGTAAAGGTCGATAGGTTTATTTTCCTATTGCCTTTTTGGTTTTAGATATGGAACCGGTAGCCAGCTTTAGGAAACAAATCTCGGTGATCTTAGGCCGACCTTTCTTGGCTACGACCAATGCATGCATAAATTGTCGTACTGGATTTATGGATATTTCATTTGGAAATATGCAAGTGAAACTCATTGTTTTCCAAGCATCGCAACAACCCCATGAAAGAGAGGAGTGTTTATTTGTGGACGCTATGGATGGGATTGTGGAGGAGGTTTTACCCTCCATTCTTGTAGAGGACCCTCTAAAGGCTTGTCTAGCTCATTTTGGGTTTGAAAATTTTGATATTGACGGGTCGGTTAAGGGGGTGAACGCCTTACTTAATTCTTCTTCTACACCTGATTTTCCTCTGTGGAAAGCTCGGTGTGGCTCAACTTTTCGTACTCTTTTCGGATATGACTAGCCCTACAATTCGGACTCCCACGGTTCTGAATTTGATCTCACAAGTGCAATGTGAAATAGATAAACATCAAAGAGTCCAAATCTGGCAAATCTTTTAGAAAATTGATTTTGAATCAAAATGCTAAAAATGAACTGCTTTGCCAGATACAGACTCGCCACCTAAATATTTTTGGGATATTTAAAAAACCCATGACTCATGCCAAAGGCCACGTGTCCGTCATCACCAAGATTGTCTCGGCTCGAGAACTTAGGTACGAAAGGGGAAGGTCATGAATTGAGCATCCCCACTCGCCCGATCAAAGATCGGCCTCTACTAATCATGATGTGAATCTTATTTACATTATATGCTCTTGTTCTAATTATTAGGCTAGCATTACTATGTGATGCGTACACAAGTATAGACTAATCTGCAAAAATTAGAACACTTGATTTCATGTTTGTTTTGAAATTTTTTTCGAATACATACCACTTGAAAAAGCAATCTTATATGAATATTACTCAAATTATTCCAATTCAAGCAATTAGCCTTCATCCACAGGCATTCAAACAGTTTATCATTTAAGCACTTAGCCTCATGGCAAGCATGCTAGACATGGCAACAACCACACTCATGCAATATGCTAAAGCAAAAATACTCACCTAGTACTCTGAGGCAAGCCAAAAGAAACAAAAAAGTTAGAAAACATGCATGCTCCTAACTAATGCGACATGACTAATGCAACACATGCGATATGTAACTGATAGGCTTGGCTACTAATTATGACATGTGAGTTAATTCGATAGCATGCGGTTTAAGCACCTTTTCAAAGAAGTATTTAAATGACAATGCATTATTAGAATGATGAACCGAGCCTCGATGCATGCAAGACAAGTGGATGCAAACATGAGTAATGCTAAAAGGAAAGTGATGTTCTAAACTAACCATCATAAGCAAGTAAATAAAAGGGAGAAAGACGTAGGGTTGGAAGACATACATGTTATTACAAGTTTGTCCTCGCGCAAGAGGGTCTAAATGACTAATCTAGCTAATTAATTACCTAATTAACTAACTGTTACAAACCCAAATGAATAAATTAGCTAAGCTACTTAACTAATTATTACAACAACAAATTAACTAGTTATTCTAGCTAATTAAATAAGTACAACACATAGCTATTCTAACTAATTAATTACAAGCCCTCAACTCCAAGCATAATTACAACATCATCTTGATAGATCTCGAGAATCGGGGGACAACTCATGCATGGATGCGGATTTCCACCCGATAATGCTTTCTGTTTTGTTACTAGAATGCCTCTGTTGCACAATCACAGTTGGAAAAATGCACTGTTTTTCATCTCAACTTCTGCTCTGCTATGCTGGAAAAAGGGCATTGCCTGCCTTGAAAAAGGGGCCAGCAACCCAGAAGTAGTGGCCGGTAGGCCACTAATAGTGGGTTGTCGGCTAGAAAAAGTGGCCTGCCGGCCATTGATTTTGGTTCTCTCCTGCAGCAACAAAGGACAAACAGAGCACATACTAGAGTATTCTCAGGGGATGTTTGTCCACCCTGCCTCTCCTTATTAACAAACAGGTGAAAGGAGGGGTAGATTTGGTTCACAAGCCATCAATCGACGCAATTTTATTGCGTGATGACTTATGAACCAAGGGACACAATTTCAATAAATGCATAACAAAATATCAACATAAACCTCCTTCCTATCATAGATTGATAAAGGGAAGTGGTTGAGATTGACTCTTGAACCATTTACATCATTAATGAGTATGAAATGACTCAAGACTCAATGGGTTCAATTAACGTCCAATTGAACCCAAGTTGATTTTATCTTGCATCACTTTTAGTCCCAATTTTATTACTTTATTTTAATTACCATCCATTCCTTAGTTCATTAAGTCCAAAAGTGAGCTTCAAGTCCTCTATTGAAAATGAGTATCAAACAAAGAGTTGTTTTGGGCATCAGAGAGATGTCATGCCATTGGTAATGAACCCCCAAAGGGATTAAACTATTAAACACAACAACCTCAATCTCAAGCTTAAACAAACAATTAGTTTGAAACAACTTTCAAAACAAAGAAAAAGCTAAGAAAAGAGGGAGGTTGCAGAGGTGATTAGAGAAGAACACAAGTATGGAAAGTAAGAAATAAACACTATCAACTAAAATAGGTTGGTGGCTAAGGTCTAAACCACTAAGCCTATGAGGACCATTACACTATAAGCATGCTATACAAAGCTCAAATGCAATGAACAACTAAAAACAGTCATAAAACAATCCAAAAAAGTGTTGGAATGAAGACAAAAATAGCTAAAACAATAAACTAAAATATTGAGGAATTAATACTAATACACAAGCACAAGGAGGGGAGGCTAACCCTCCACTTTTGGGACTTCAAAACATGATTTTTTTCCTCTGAAAAACCTCTAAAAATCAGTGGTAAAAAGCTCAAAAAAAAGTTGATGAGAAGGTGCGAAACACAAGGGCAAAGGCCTTAGAAGCAAGGTTCAAAGAAGGGCTATCAACCTCTCTACCTTAAATGGCCTTAAACCACAAGTTTCAGCCCAAAAATATAGGTAATAAATAGCTTAAAAGCATCAAGAAAAGATGGAGAACAAGTGGTGTATAGATGGTATAAAAACACTAGAAGGTATACCTCTTGAAGATGAATGCTTCTTTGAGTTACAAATCACCAATTTCACACTCTCAAGTGCCTTAAGAACTCAAATTCAACGTCAAATCACCTCAGCAAGAAGCTCTCTAGGTTTGGTTTAGAGTGTTTAGGCAAAGGCTATGCAAGTTGCAAGAGAGAGAGAGAATTGTAGAGAGAAGAATTTTCCAAAATTTGCTCTTCAAAAATATTTTCACTCCTAAATTTTTCTAACCTTGAAACCAAGAGGGGAGGTCCTCTATATATAGAAAACGATGTGTCTATCTCGGAGATATCTGTATAGGAATAGTTGGTGCAATGTGGGAACAACTGGTAACAAATATCTACAAAAAATCTTACTTTTTACACAAGTGGCCAGCAGGCCACTATTAGTGGGTGGCAGGTAAAAATCTGCTTCTAGGCCCGACTTCAAACGGCCATATCGCCCTCATCTGAACTCGGTTTTAGGCCATTCTTGAGTCTAAATTGAAGCCCCGGAAGTATACTTTCCAATGGTGGCAGCCTCTCATCTAAATTTTAATTGTGAAAAAAGATATGCCTATTTTAGTGAAGGCTACTCATTTCTGTCATAACGGATTGATGCCTAACTTCTTTCCCAATTAGTTTTCTTCCCTCTCCTCCAATTTTCTTCAACGCCAAACCTTTAAATAAGATGTTTTAAAGATTTTTTTCAAAGAGTTCATCTCCCTTCCATTTATTTCCACTTTGTCCTTGCTCGGTTTAATGAAAAGTGCAACATTTTAAACGAAATGTGAGCCTCGGAACATCGTAGAAACATTTGAAAAAAAATATTTTGGAAAAAAGGGTTTTAAGGTCTAAAATAGTTTTGGTCAAAAATGGGATGTAAGGTTGGGATTTAGAAGCTCTTCTTACTGAAGAAATCGAACATTTGTACAACATAACTTTCATCATTGAGTGATTAACCTAAGGCGCCTAAGTCTTATGGGCAGTCAAAAATGGGGTGTCTATAGTTGCCCCTCTTTGCAAGAGCTCGAAGTCATGAAATGACGTGAGTGAATGTCAAAGCCTGAAGACGGCCCATTTTGACAAGGCCATAAGACTTGGGCAAGCAAACAAAATGCATATCCCGAGGGTTGCCTGCATATCCCGAGGGTTGCCTACATATCCCGTTGCAAGGAAAACCAGCATAGTTTAGGGGCAGGATGCAAAATGATACATAATGCAATGCAATAATATAATCAAACCACAAGCAGTGCTTATCACACAAATACCATAAAGGGATGTCGATGCAAAACAAACTACGTTTAACACAGAAAAGAAGTGGGCACAGCCAAACGACACCTAACATAGGCTAAGTGCCTACATCCTCAATACTGGACTCGGTGTAACATTGATGCTTAAACATAACAGAACCATGTTTCAACATGAAAGGGGTGCGGGCACATGCAGAATTATGTGTTTCGTAGAAAGAGTACAAGTAATTGGGTGGTACAATATAAGTGAGGAATGATCTGTTGGGGAAAGATAATGATCCTAAATCTTGAATGCAACAAAACAAAGTACAACGCAATGGATAAAGTGAATAAGGAGCAAGCTGAACCACATTTTACCTAGAAAAGGCATGGACACAAAATAGACCACGTGTAACACAGAAAAGGTGTTGACACCCTCCATACTGGCCTCTGTGTAGCATGGGTACTTACACATGACAAAACCATGTTTCAATGAGGGAAAGACATGAGTACATGCCAAACTAAGCGTAACATGGAAAGGTTGCAGGCGATAAAACGAATAGTGTAGTAAATGCATGCAAGAAATTCTATACGCAATGTGATAGAAGTATTAGATAATAATGGATATGATATAGCAGCTAGGAAGTGGGCCTTATAAAGTACCTGGCAGGGGCAATTGGCGATGACTCACCTCATGCTGCTGGGGATCTTCCGTTTCTTCTTGGTTTCAAGACTTCTTCCTTCATCTTGCGCTTCCCAACCATGGGTATTGCTTTTCTCCCTGGCTATGTTTGTAACCTTCCTTATTCTCTAACAGGGTGACAGACTAGGTTGGTTCAGTATCCAAAATTGAGGCGCATACAAGCTACCTTAACCTATGGGGCTGCCATACAGATTTCAAGCCGAGGACACACCCCTGGGCATTTAAACCAAACTTTACTCTTGGAAATCCCGAACCTTTGCGTTCTAGGCCTTAGCCATTCGAACTCTAGTTTCCACCATCTCAGTTGATCTCCTAGGAACTCATCACAAACACAGGTAGGTGGCTATGAAGTCGTTCAAACAAGACAACTACCAAAGGAATTGCACCTTTAGAGGATTTAAGGTCTCATAGACCCAGTGAGTGCACAAGATAGTGCGGGTGAGGTGTACAAAACAGTGCAAATGAGGTGTACAAAATAGTGTGATGTGGGGTGCACAAAATAGTGCGATGGGGTGCACAAAATAGTGATGTGCAAGGTGCACAAAACAATGCGAACTTAAGGTGCACAAAACAGTGCGAACTCAAAGTGCACAAAATAGTGCAATGTAGGGTGAATGCACAAAACAGTGCTAAATGGGTGCACAAGACAGTGTAATGCAAGTTTGCACAAGACACTGCGATATGGGTGAATACGCAGGATAGCGCAATGCAGGTGCAGAAGACAATGCGAGTGATGGTGCATAAGATAGGGCGATGTAGGGGTGCACAAGACAGTGCAATGTGAGTGGAATGCACGAAATAGATACGAATGCACAAGACAGTGTGATACGGGGTGCACAAGATAGTGCGAGGTAGGTGCGCAAGACAGTGCGATGCAAGTGAATACACAAGACAGTGCTGTGGAAGGTGCGACGTAGGTTAAATGCACAAAACAGTGCGATGTAAGTTTGCACAAGACACTGCGATGCAAAGTGATATGCACAAGATAGTGCGATGCAAGTTGAATGCACAAAACAGTGCGATGCAAAGTGCACAGGATGGTGCGATATAGGGTGCACAAAATAATGCGATGGGGGGTTCACAAAATAGTGCAATGCAAGGTAGAATGCACAAAACAGTGCAATACGAGGTGCACAAAATAATGTGATACAGGTGCACAAGACAATGCTATGCAAGGTAGAATGCACAAGATAGTGCGATGTAGGGTGAATACACAAGATAGTGCGATACAAAGTGCACAGGACAGTACGATACAAGGTGCACAAAATAGTGTGATGTAAGATAAATGGTATGCAGAGGGAAATAAGCAATACATAAAGTAGTGCATCATGTACCTTATGAAATAAGTGCAAGGCAACTTGCCACAACTCATTGAAATGTAACACAAAGAGAGGCAACTCGACAAAACTCTGTTAAGTGCAGAACAAAGTCAAGAGCAAGAGCAACCAATCACGCAATTCAACTCAACTAGAGTGTATAAGCATGCAGGCATAATCCAAAGCACATGTATTAATCAAAGGGAAGATGGCAATCCCAAGAGAGTTTTGAAATGGTCAGAGACAACTTTTGAAAGCTGAATCATATTAGAATCAACACGGGGGGTAAACTACCCTAATCCAGGGGAAAGTGCCCGACAAATGGCTCTGAGCGGATTGAGAGAAAGGTTGGGTTCATGCCTCTTGTTCAATTGATGACCCGATCAGATACACTGAAAATTGCCCCTATGTCCAGTCATTAGCCACCGGTTGGGGTCATGCCCCTTGTTCGATGGATGGCCCGATTAGATGTGCTGAAAATTGCCCATAGTTCCAGTCATTGGCCGCCTTTTTCAACATTATCCAGGCACATGTAAGGGGGATCATTAGATCCTGGAATAGTTGCCAACCAATCAGACTCATGCTTCTCTTTTGTTAACTTACTCCAGTCCCCTCCAAAGTAGTGACGGTTTCCTCATATACACAATGTAATGATCAAGAACGCGATGCCCCTTGTATGGGCATGGGGATGTGGTTTGGAAATACTCTTCAGATCCTGGAAGACGCCAATGATCCTCAGCTAGTCACCTGCAAAGACACAAATACTCCGGTCGGGGGTGCCGGAATTAGCACTCCGACGGACAAGTCAGTTCTCTACTCAAGAAAGCTTGTTGACTCAATTTCTAGAAGTGATTCTTACATACCTTTACATCTAGCTCTCGTATTTATATCCACTCTCTTGGGCCTCGGGGCCTGGAGCTACTTTTTCAATCATTATCTTTTCCATTTTCGGCTCTAGGGATCCTTCCCCATTCGGCCTATTATCCTATTCGGCCCTGTACCTTTGCGGGATATCTGCCGGCTAGCGTCAAGCTTCTGAAATATACTCCTTTATCCTCGCCAATTATTCGGCTACCACAATTGCCCCGAACTCCCTGTTGACGGCAGTAATCGGCGTGTTTGGTTCAGAGTTTGAGAAGTTTAGCGTCAGGCGGCTTCGCGTGCCCCAATATATGTCAGGAGGCGCGCACCTTTTTTGCTCATCATTACACTTTCCCGCTCTATTCGTGTGTATCTCAGCATTTATTGCGATTTGAAACTTCGGTCCTTTCGACTTCTCATTTCGTCGATTTTCTGAGACTTTGGATCGCCAGTGCATATCCCTCCGTGACTCGCGTTTTCTGCAACTTCTTCCCGTCTTCCCTTGTCTCATCTGCTCTTCGTAAGTTTCCTTATCCCTTCTTTGCAATCCTATTTTCTGTTTGCTATTTTGGCTTCGGCGAATACTTAATTCTTTGCTAAGATGGCCAAACATTTGAAAGACCTCCTTTCTGAGGGTCGTATTTCTGGTTTCCGGCAACATTTTTCTATTCCTGACGACGTCCATTATCCCTTGTAACGGATAACGCTCTCGACATGGAGAGGGAAGATCAAAACACGATCGTATTCCCTCTTTTATCCATTGCGGAGGGCGGAGTTCGTTTCCCCCTACACCCACTTCTTAGGGCCGTTCTCCGTTATTGGGGTTTGATCCCTTCTCAACCCAATGTAAATTTCTTTCGAATTATCATGGGGGTGGTAGAGTTGAATCGACGCCTTAGGATTAACCTTGGGATTCCGGCCATTCGGCATTGTTACGCCTTAGCCAAATCCTCCGGTCGGCTGGGGCGATATTTTCTCAGGGCCAAAGATACTGACCATCACTTGGTGACATGCTTGCCAGTTCTGGTAAACGGGTTGACGACGTGATGGTCAACGTCCGAGGTAATTGGGAGTTCGCTGAAGGGGAGGATCGCTTGGACCCTATTCCCAGACATAAGGGTGACCCAGGTTGCCACGCAATGTCTTGTTTGTTGGAGTATCTCTTATTCGGCTCCTTTTCCTAAATCGTTTTTATCTTCTGCAGGTAGGTTGAAGAAAATCTGACTTCGGTTGACGACGTGGTTCTTGGGGAAATCAAGACGCACTCAGATATTTCGGCCGCCCAAACGTACAACAGCAAGGGAGAGCCGCCCATATTCTCCTTCGGTACGAACCCACTTACACTACTTTCTCGGCGCAGATAACATTCCGATTCCAGCCGGCAATCAACAGCTCTCGGCCCTTATATTCCCCAGCTTCAAAAACCTTAGGCAGATCGGTCTCGTAGATTCTGATTCGGGGGAAGACGCCGAGCCGGTAGTAGGGTGATTGCCGATCCGGCTGGGGAGTCTACTGAGGGGGTTGTAGAGGGCGACAAGGCCGCACGTTCGTCATTTGAGGCCACTGAGCCATCCGCCTCAGGACGAACAGATTTCTCTTCCGGGATATTTTTGCAAATTTGGGGGATCTACCCGGCGATTTCTTTGAGGGTATGGCGAAGGAAAGCCTAACGCAGATGGCACGTAAAAGAAATGCCGAGCGGATGGCCGCCCGAAAGAAGGCTGAATGCGCCGCATCAGATCCCAGCTTGATCAAGCCCTTCGTACCCATTTCTGAGGGGACGGTTGAGGTTGCTGCGTCCGATACGGGAAAAGAGAGTGGAGAACAGGCCGGTGGGGAACGGCTGATTCCGGAGCAAGGCCAAAAGCGTGGTGCCGAGGGAGAAGCGAGTTCAGAAGCTGGCCTTGGTAGCAAACGGCCTCGGCTTGAAGAACCGGACGTGGTCGCTCCGTTTGTTATTCGGCCAAAGATCAGGGATATGCCGATTTCATCCGACGCTTCGGCCATCGAGGATCCAGCCGTGGCTCTGAGCCTGGCGGCTTCAATTTCTCTGCCGGCTGACAACAAAGCCTTCGGTGCCGTGCCTGATATTATGGCCGTTGCCCTAACTGCTCAATCGGCACTCCTGGTAGGTCTCTTAATCTCGCTCTTGTTTGTTAAAGGCATCTAATCATACCGAATTGTTTTGCAGACGATCGGAAGGATCGCCGACTTGGGTCGCCGCCTGCATGACGCTCTCGGGAGAATTGACCATTTGCAAACAGAGTTGCAGGGTCAGAAAAGTAGGGCCGAGTTCGAAATTATGAGAGCTGAAATGGAGAGCGCGCGAGCCGAAGCGGAAAAAGAGAGGGCTCGCGTCGCCGAACAGCTTCGTGTTGATGCTGAAGGTAGGGCAAACGCGAGCGAAGAATCGCTCAAAATTTCCAAGGAAGCACTTGCTGAAGCGGAAGCTCAGTTAGAGGAGCTTAAGGCGGCCTGCGACAAAGCCGAGTCGGAGGCCTTTGAGGCAGGAAGAGGCGCCGCTCTGACAGAATATGTTGAAGAAGTGTCCAAATTTGAGAATCGCGGGTTCAAACATGGGTGGCTCAAAGCCCTTGCTGCCGCTGAGGTTACGTTGGATGTGCCAATCCCTTATGAGCAGGTGGATGTTGAGCCACTTGAATCGATACCGACGAATGATCTGGGAGCCGTTTACTGAGCAGGCGTCTTTTTGTTTTTGTTTTTCTTCTTTTGGATAGTGCTTTGTTGGTTCAGGGTAGTTTTCATGTATAAATTGGTTAGCATCTGCGCAATTTATTAATGAAAATTTCCTTGTAATTTTTGCTACCACCGCACACTTTGTATGAAAGGATTCTTGTAATTTTTGTTACCATTACACACATTGTGTGAAAGAGTTCTGTGGTTTAATTTTAATGAAAAAGTTCTGTGTTTGTCAATGCATTTGGTAAAATGGAATTGCATATACTGTGGGGAAACCCTGATTTGTGAATCTGCCCTTGCCCCAGTGGTTCATAAAAAGAATTCTAGCTGTGAATCAACTTGTGAGCCGGCTGGGGTACTTGGTCCGAATAGGTCGATAAATCTCTCTTGGATGATTTTACTGTGGCACGAATGATTTTATCTAGAACTCTTCTAAACAAGCCGTACATAGAATATCGTTTGTCCAATTTAGTTTTTTCCTTACTTGAATCTAAGGTCGCTAACCACTGAAGGTAGAGAGGAAAAGATCGGTCAATATCTGGGTTTCTGCAGATTTCATACATATCCCATCAAAATCACCATTTGCAATTTCACTGCCTACTGATCTTGGACCCTTAGGTTGATGAATCTGCCCTTGCCCCAGTGGGTTCATGATAAGAACTCTGGCTGAGGGACCAATTCGTGAGCCGGCTGGGGTAGTTTAGCCGAACAGATTGATGAATCTGCTCTTGCCCGAATCAGCTTGGAGCCGGCTGGGGTACTACGCACTTAGGCTGAAGATCTTGGGCCAAAAGCTTGTCCTGCCGTCAACCTAGTCGGCGACAGGCGATTGGGTTTCGCGATTAATGAGCTTGCCTCGATCGTGCTGCCTCTGCGAGTGTTAAATGATCAAAGGCACAGCTTTTAAGAGTCTGGTAGGTATCTGATTCAGATTCCTGAGAGAAAATCTATTGTGCGAATGTCGAACAAACTCTTCTTTAACAGCAAAGGGGAAGCCAAGACATTGGCTGAGCTTGGCGGTGATATGAATCGAAGTGAACACCGTGGTGCGCCCTTGCGTACTGGGAGTAAGAGTTCTATGGGTCGAGAGAGGCGTCAATCTCCTCGACGTCGTAGTAGGTCGCCCAAACGGGATAGGCAGTCCCAGGGGAGATCGCCACACGCCCAAGTCGAAAGGAGATCAGACGCGAATCCGTGCCCGTTAAGTTTTGCAGTATTCGTGAAGAATAGCCCATGACGGAAGCGGACTCGATCGTGCGAGATCCAGACGTGGCGGTCGAGTTTGCTCGACAAATATTTCCTCCGGAAGTTCAGCAGTCAATGGTTGGTCGTCAGGACTACGAAGTGTTTCGCGAGGGCATTCATGGGGCGGTGAGAGGGCTCTATACGGCTTATGAAGTCGGCATGCGATTGCGCGCCGCCCGCCGAGAAATGGAGAAAAAGGATGAGCGTATCCGCAGTTTGGAGGCTCGCATGGAGGCGGCTGAACGTGAGCTAAGGAAGGTCAAAGTGGCTCAAGTACAACCAGCAGGGCAGGTGAATCCAATCGTGGAGGAGAGGGTTACCAGTCGGCTTGTAAGCGCTGCCATTGCCGATCGTGACACGGCGAGCATGTTCGCATTGGAGTCCGCCAAGGGGAGGTCTTATGAAAAAGGTTTTCACGAAGGGCGCTTGGTTGGAATCCAAAAGACCAAGGAGAAGCTTGCCGAAGAGGTTTGCCAATGTGAAAATCGTGGGTTTAGGCATGGTTGGATCAAGGCGTCTCAAGTCACCGAATCTCTTCGCTTGTCAGGCATCGATTCGGCGTCACCTCTCTACCACAATGAGGACTTTTCGTTTTCTGCTTTCGAGGTCGAGAAGAGTGAGGATGAGGGCGACGCCGTATGACTTTAACTATTGTAGGGTCCGAACGCTAGTTGCGTTCGCAATTATGTAATTTCTTGGTTTTGTTTTTTGAATAAAATTGAAAATATCAAATTGTCTCCCGCATTTGGCATGTGCGTGTTTAATTTGATTGCATAAATATTTGGATAGTCGTAAATACACCAATCGAACTCAGCATGTTAAATCGATGCCCCGATTCGTTGTGCGTGATCGGCCTACATGTAGTGGCCGTTTACTTTTAAATAAAACCATTGCGGCATATGTTGTTGAAATTTGAAGAAGCCGTGAGCCAGGGATCAGAGGGGCTGCGGCATTTTGACTTGGCTCGAATGCCAAATGTCTAGCCGATTGGGCTAGGTAATTTTTTCCCTTGCGCAGCCTATGCGCCCGCGTTTTAGCCAATCATTGGGTTAACTAGGTCATGGAGAATGTTGACCGACGCCTGTCTTCGTGGGGTTTAGTGTTGATAAAATCACTTCGGGATTTGGGCCTCGAGATCGCGGTCATTACTGAGAATAAAAGCGGCAGGCGCCTCATGCAATCAGACATACTTGGCTCTCCAGCATATATTGCGTGGGATGATCAAGAGTTCTCACCATCAGATGGTGATGATAGTTGCAGGAGCTCAAATTCCGGCCGAACTTGGCGCTCAGATGGTTTGCGGCGGAGGATTCTCTGGTGTGGGAGGTGGACCGCTGAAAGGAGAAACTGGAAACACGTCAGCCTCCAAGTCGTTGAAGCAGATCGCCCCGAAAGGAGACATAACGACCGCTGCCCCTGACCTCCCTTGTCTTGGATCTTGGCCTTGACATTGTTGACGGTGTCAGAGGCCCGGCGACATGTCGATTCGGGCACGGTTAGATCGATGCGTTTTGAGGCGCGATGGTTGCTCAAATGGCAGGAGTTGGGTCGATGGGTTGATTTGTCTTAGAAGTTAGAGATAGATATTGTAATAGTCGAACGCGAATTGCGTCTATGTAACGACTTTTTAATTAAATGAAAAATGTTATTTCATATAGTTGAGTCTTATTCTGAAAATCTTTTGTTTAGCCATGGCGGATGAATGTTCCTGATCCCAACTTTTAGTGGTTAAGTAAGCCATTTCGTGTGGTTTAAATATTTTAGCTTAAATATTTTTCCTGTATTCAGGGATCGGCCCTTGCCTTAGGCGGGATGCGAGTTTAACTGGAATGGGTCGTACTCGCGGGCCGGCTAAGGCACGCCTTGTCCGGCGAACCATACTGGTAATTCCGGCTTAATTTGGCCAATCGTGATAGCCACAAAGGGTGCTCCGAATCCGGAGACTTATTCGGCCTTAAGGTGTCATGCACCAAAGGGCGCTCCGAATCCGGAGACTTAATTTGGCCAATCGTGATATCCACGAAGGGCGCTCCGAATCCGGAGGCTTATTCGGCCCTAAGGTGTCATGCACCAAAGGGCGCTCCGAATCCGGAGACTTATTCGGCCCTAAGGTGTCATGCACCAAAGGGCGCTCCGAATCCAGAGGCTTATTCGGCCCTAAGGTGTCATGCACCAAAGGGCTCCGAATCCGGAGACTTGATTTGGCCAATCGTGATATCCACGAAGGGCGCTGTGAATCCGGAGGCTTATTCAGCCCTAAGGTGTCATGCACCAAAGGGCGCTCCGAATCCGGAGGCTTATTCGGCCCTAAAGTGTCATGCACCAAAGGGCGCTCCGAATCCGGAGACTTGATTTGGCCAATCGTGATATCCACGAAGGGCGCTCCGAATCTGGAGGCTTATTCGGCCCTAAGGTGTCATGCACCAAAGGGCGCTCCGAATCCGGAGACTTATTCGGCCCTAAGGTGTCATGCACCAAAGGGCGCTCCGAATCCGGAGGCTTATTCGGCCCTAAAGTGTCATGCACCAAAGGCGCTCCGAATCCGGAGACTTGATTTGGCCAATCGTGATATCCACGAAGGGCGCTCCGAATCCGGAGGCTTATTCGGCCCTAAGGTGTCATGCACCAAAGGGCGCTCTGAATCCGGAGGCTTATTCGGCCCTAAAGTGTCATGCACCAAAGGGCGCTCCGAATCCGGAGACCTGATTTGGCCAATCGTGATATCCACGAAGGGCGCTCCGAATCCGGAGGCTTACTCGGCCCTAAGGTGTCATGCACCAAAGGGCGCTCCGAATCCGGAGGCTTATTCGGCCCTAAGGTGTCATGCACGAAAGGGCGCTCCCAATCCGGAGACTTATTCGGCCCTAAGGTGTCATGCACCAAAGGGCGCTCCGAATTCGGAGGCTTATTCGGCCCTAAAGTGTCATGCACCAAAGGGCGCTCCGAATCCGGAGACTTGAGTTGGACCAAGAGGCTTGAAGGAGAGTGAGAAAATCGATTTTCATTAAAACGTGGTACCAGTACAAACATCAGGTCCCACAAGTCGGGTCCGTAAATGGATCTTCATAAAGTCTACGTCCGCGCGGATTGCGGTGAACCGCGGATGTCCTCGATGCCACGGTCTGTTGGGAAGCGCATAAGCTGATGGTAGGTGCTTGGGACAGCCTTCATGACATGCAACCAGGGGCGCCCCATGATGGCATTATATGGCGATGGAAGCTTCACAACCAAGAATTCCACGTCGACTATTTTTGAGCCCGCTCGAACAGGCAGCACGACCCTCCCCAACGGATACTCTGGATTCGCGTTGAAGCTGAACAGTGGCTGAGACGACGGTGACAGGTCCGACTCGTTGAGGCCGAGTTCGACAAAAGTTCTGTAGTACAAGATTTTCGCAGTGCTTCCTGGGTCTATGAGAATGCGTTCAACGCTGAACTGTCGCACGCGTAATTTGACGACCAAAGGATCGACGTGGCTGGCCGCCGTTCCGATGAGGTCGGAGTCATCAAACTTAATTGTCGGGGTTCCTCTGGGCCTGCCGGTTGGCATGTTATGTTCTTGGGGAATTGGGTGCGATTGGATCGTATGCAAGGTCGGGGGTGCCGGCAGACCGTAGATTATGTGAATCACGCCAAGCGGAGGTGAATCCTGTCTCAAGGCTAATGCTTTGGTTGGCTTCCCCTTGCTCACGTATTGCTGCAATCGTCCATCTTGCACCAGTTCCTCCAGATGATCCTTTAGCGCATAACAACTCTCGGTTTCGTGGCCGTGATCTTTGTGGTATTCGCATCGTCTGTCCCTCCTCCGTGTGTCGGGAGGCCCCACCATCTTCGACGGCCACTTGAAAAATGGAAGGTGCTGGACTTTGGTCATTATTGCCGCGATCGGCTCTGTCAACTCCGTATACTTCTTGTCTGTTCGCCTTGAGCGTCTACTGTCGATTTGTAGCTGTTCATTCGTTCGGTGGGGGCACTAATCGCTTGATCGGCGGGAGTCTCGCCTTTTATCTCGCTTGGTCCGTTGTCGGGGTTCGGGGCTCGGTGGCGGCACAGAGCTTATCAGTCGAGCGGTTTCTGGAAGGGCCGTTTTGCTGGAGATTTGTCCGGCTTTTATCCTCAGGGCATCATCCTCGACTTTACAATATTCTTCAACTTTCTTCATTAACGCCCAGACTGTTTTGGGGGGCCTTCTGGTCAGGGAACTGCGCAGAGCACTGTCAGGATGTAAACCCATTTGAAGGCGGTGATGGCCATGGAATCATTGCAAGCGTCGTCAACAAGGTTGAAGCACTCCTAATATCGTGCCGAGTACGCTCTGAGCGTCTCTCCCGACTGGATCTGCATAGCCCAGAGGGAGTCGGCCTGTTTCGGTTGCACCTTGTTGGTGATGAACCTGGCCCTGAAAGATTTCTGCAGCTGTCGAAAGCTTTTAATCGAAGCTGGTTCCAACTTGTAATACCACCTAACGGCTAGTGGACCTAGGCTGCTAGGGAATATTCGGCACATGAGGGCTTCATTGTCTGCGTGCAGCGTCATGGCCTGTTTGTAATGTCGGATATGATCAGTTGGGTCTGATTTTCCGTCGTATAGAGTGAACGGGGGAGCTTTGAATTTCTTGGGCAGGGACGCCCTTGCGATCCGTCGGACGAAAGGATCATGCTGGTCTTCTTCGTTCGAGCTGCTTCTCCTGCGCTTGTTCCTCGTTCGCAGATCTCTTTCGGAGGAGCTGGAGGTCTCGGATCGTCTCCTTGCGTTGAGCTCCGTGGATGATGAGCTGGAGCTGCTATCGGTATCCTTTGGTCGAGCCCGAGGTCTTTGTCCATCTGCCCTAGGGGGCCGCTCCGGTTCCTGGCGCATGGCCTCTCTAGATTTTGCTACCTCCAGGGCCAAATCTTGACGGAGTCGTTCGTTCTCAGCGAGCATGTTCTCGAGCCTTTGTTCGTTCTGCTTGGCCTGTTCTATGATAGCCTGCATTGTTTCTTGTGCTGAAGTTGTTGGCGAATCGAAGTTCAAGACGCATCGTGCCAGGATGGTTTCTTTTCCGAGCATATTAGCTGGGGTGAAGTCGTCTTCCTGTGTTATCTCGTTGGTGGCTGTCGGGGGATCTTCGGTCACGCCTTCCATGGATGTATTTGAGTATTCCCACAGACGGCGCCAATTGTGGGATGTGGTTTGGAAATACTCTTCAGATCCTGGAAGACGCCAATGATCCTCAGCTAGTCACCTGCAAAGACACAAATACTCCAGTCGGGGGTGCCGGAATTAGCAGTCCGACGGACAAGTCAGTTCTCCTACTCAAGAAAGCTTGTTGACTCAATTTCTAGAAGTGATTCTTACATACCTTTACAAATCTGAAGCTCTCGTATTTATATCCACTCTCTGGGCCTAGGGGCCTGGAGCTACTTTTTCAATCATTATCTTTTCCATTGTTCGGCTCTAGGGATCCTTTCCCATTCGGCCTATTCATCCTATTCGGCCCCGTATCTTTGCGGGATATCTGCCGGCTAGCGTCAAGCTTCTGAAATATACTACCTTTATCCTCGCCAATTATTCGGCTACCACAGGGCACTCTCAGCTCGTTTATGAATTCCACACACAGACTTGTTTTTGAGTTTGGAGCGAACACTCATGTATGGAATTTTGACCACGCCGCTCTATTGAACTTTTGAATGACAAACACGCTATGGTGACTTGATGAAGAGTGCTTTTGAGCGACAGACATGTTATGGTGACTCGATGAAGAGCGCAGACTGGGACAAAAACTAGGCACGACACAACAGAACTCACAACTGACCCAAAAGCAAAAAAAGGCTCAAGGTAACTGATCATTCATAGTGCCCCTAGTATTACTTATGCTCCCTTTAAAATTCAATTTCGATTCCTGTTTTTGCTCAAGATACAGATTCTACTGATAAGTTCAAGTATTGAAAATTTCTCCACTTGTTGATTTAACTTAGTTCTTTCTTACCCAGCGCAAGTATGTGTAGCTCGACTTTTCGTGCTCCTTTCGGAAGACGATAAAGCCCTACAATTCGGACTCCCGTGGTTCTGAATCTGATTCCACAAGTGTAATGTGAAATAGATAAACACAAAAGAGTCCAAATCTGGCAAATCTTTTGGAAAATCGATTTTGAATCAAAATACCAAAAATGGACTGCTTTGCCAGATACAGAGTCACCACCTAAATATTTTTGAAAAATTTAGAAAACCCGAGACTCGTGCCAAAGGCCACTCATCCATCATCACCAAAGTGTCTAGGCTCAGGAACTTAGGTACGAGAGGGAAAGGTCATGAATTGAGCACCCCACTCCCCCCCATCAAAGATCGGCTTCTACTAATCATGATGTGATTCTTATTTACATTATATGGTCTTGTTCCGATTATTAGGGTAACATTACTATGTGATGCGCACACAAGTATAGACTATTTTGCCAAAATTGGAACATTTGATTTTATGTTTGGTTTTGAAAAGAGTTTGTGAATGTGCCACTTGAAAAAGTGGGCTCAAATGTACATTAATCACACTATCCCAATTCAAGCAACTAACCTTTATCCACAGGCATTCAAACAATTTATCACTTAAGCACTTAGCCTCATGGTGAATGTGCTTTGACATGGCAACACTAACATACAATGCAATATGCTAAAACAAATAAAAGCTCAGCTAGTACTCCATGCCAAAAAAGATGATAAAGTTAGAAAAATGCATGATCCTGACTATGCAATGTGACTAATGCAACACATGCGATATACAATTTACTAGGCTCGGCTACTACTATGGCGTATGAATCAATTTGATAGCATGCGGTCTAAGCACGTATTCAAAGAAGTATTAACTAACAATGCAAGTTAGAATGATGTCCCGAGCTCAATGCATGCAAGACAATGGATGCAAGGCATGAGAGATGCTAAACAAAACATGATGCCCTAAACTAACCATCATAAGTAGGTAAATAAAAGGGAGAAAGACGTGGGGTTGGAAGACATAGACATTATTACAATTGTTCCCTCGCGCAGGAGGGCCCGAATAAACTAACTAGCTAAGCTAATTACTACGAATTAACTAACTATTACAACAACAAATTTAGCCAACTAGCTATTCTAACCAATTAATAATTACAACGCAAAATCAATCAATCTAACTAATTAATTAATTACAACAAATTAACTAGCTACTCTAACTAATTAATAATTACAACACAAAGTGAATTAATTTACAAAACCAAATGAACTAGCTAGCTAGTTATTACAAGTCCACAAGCGAACGGGCCTCGATAAGTAAGGGAAATGCTTATGCATGCATGGATTTTCACCCGAAAGGCCCACTGTTCTGTTGCCAGAATGCCTCTGTTGCACAATTAGAACATCTTTTCACCTCAGTCTCTACTCTGTTCTGTTCGAAAAAGTTGCTGCTCGGTTTGACAAAAGTGGCCGGCAGGCCAGAAGTAGTGGCCGGTCGGCCACAAATGGTAGCCTACCGTCTAAAAGACGTGGCTTGCCAGCCAGAAAAAGTGGCCAGCCGGCCACTGAAGCTTGGTTCCTCCTGCTGTAACAGAGGACAAATAGAGCATCCTAAAGGGATGTTTGTACACCTTATCCCTCCTTATTATCAAACAGCTCAAAGGAGTGGCAAGCTCAATTCGCAAGCCATCAATCGATGCAATTTCATTGCATGATGGCCTATGAACCAAGGGGTACAATTTCAATAAATGCACAATAAAAGACTCTCAAACCTCCTTCCTATCATGGATTGATCAAGGGAAGTAGTTGACCTTGGAAACTTGAACCATTTCATCACTGGCAAGTATGAAATGCTTCAAGTTTCCATATGTTCAATTAACGTCTGATTGAACACCAAATTGCTTATTATCTTGCATTATTTTTTGTCCCAATTTTATTACTTCATTTTAATTACCAACCATACCTTAGTTCATTAAGTCCACTAGTGATCTTTAAGTCCTCTAATGGAAAGAAATATCAATCAAAGAGTCGTTTTGGGCATGAGAGAGACACCATGCCGTTGGTAATGAACCCCCAAAGGGATTAAACCATTAAGCACAATACCTCAATCTCATGTTTAAACAAACAATTGGTTTGAAACAACTTTCAAAACAAAGAAAAAGTCAAGAAATGAGGGAGGTTGCAGAAGTGATTAGAGGTGATCACAAGCATGGAAAGCAAGAAATAAATGCTATCAACTCAAATAGGTTGGTGGTGAATGCCTAAACCTCCAAACCTATGAGGACCATTACACTACAAGCATGCAATACAAGGCATAAGAGGAACAAGCACACTAGAACAGTCTTAGAACACCTAAAAACAGTGCTGGAATTGAAGGCAAAAGAGCTAAAAGAGTAAGCTACAACATGGAGCAAGTTAAGCTAGCAAACAAGCACAAGAAGAGGAGGCTACCCCCTCAATTTTTGGGACTTCAAAACATGGTTTTAGCCTTTGAAAAACCTCTGAGATTCAGTATTAAAAAGCTCAAAAAAAGTTGACAAAAAGGTGGGAAACATAAGGGCAAAGGCTTGAGAAGTGAGGTGCAAAGAAGGGTGATCCATCCCTTCACCCTTAATGGCCTTAAACCACAAGTTTCAGCCCAAAAATACAGAGTATAAACAGTCCAAAAACAGACCAAAAATAATAGGAAAAATAGCAAATAAATCAAGGAAACAAGCCAAAACTTATACCTTTTGAAGAGGAGAACCCTTTCTAAGTGACAAACCAATACTCACACACCCTCATGAGCTCAAAGTAAGCTCAAAAGTACCTCAACTCAAATACCACAAGATTTGGTTTAGAGTGTATAGGCAAAGGCTTAAGAATTTGCAAGAGAGAGGGAATAGTAGAGAGAGAAATATTTTTGCTCCAAAATTTCAAACCCTCAAAAATGGAAGGGGAGGTCTTCTATTTATAGAAAAATATGAAACTCCCTCAGAAATATCCATACATACACATGTGGGCAGATGTATACACCTGTGGAAATAGTTGGCACAGCTGGCATAAATATCTGCAAAAACACATAAATGGTCTGCAGGCTGGGGCTGCAGGTCTCTCTCTCTCACCTCAGCGAACACTGGCCAAAGCGGCATGAGATATGTCTCGATAAAGGCGTGTAGTCACCGTCGAGTCGGAAGAAGTCAGCATCCCAACCGATCGTGAAATCAGTCATCTCCTACGAGGTGTACGTCGCTGTATGCCTCATGTGCGAGGGAGGCGGCATTGGGACTATCTACTCAGGAAAACCGAGGCTCTGTCTCAAGAAGCGCTCTCCCAAGTACCATGCCAGACAGACCGGACCCTCAAGCAAAACTCAGAATCGGGCAGTCTCCCGAGCGCCCATATACTTGTCTCTAACTGCATCAGGCATCACTGCCCAGGGCTGCCAGGCGATCTGCAAATGACAGGATATACAGGTTGTTATCTGCTATTGAAAGTACAATGTAAAGCAAAACTCAAATGAACTGTAAGGTTTGAAATACCTCCGCTGCGGCTACAGTGTCAAAGTATCGGCGGAAGAATAAGAAAGACTCTCGCGGCTTCCGCTCACATCTCTCGTCATATCTGTGTGAGTGTGGAACCATGGGGGGCATCTCCACCTCTGGCTCTGGGGCAAGCCTCGGAAAGTAGGCATATACCCACAACTACATAATATAAAAGGGTGATAATGAGTATGTTTATCAGTAAAGCAGTATACAGATAAAGCAGAAATCAGAGAGTGATGTGCAGTGTCTTGTGCAGTGTACAACCAGTGTAAAGCAGAGTGCGTGTTATGCAGTGTGTGTGGTGTACAGATAATGTAAAGCAAAACTGTAAAGCAGAAGGGAAAGATGTACCTCCCAGGCTCTCCAGTAGCCTCCTAGCAGGTGTCCACTTCGGCGAGATGAGGAAATGATATATCCATACAGTGTGGCCAAGCCTGCGCCACCCCAGTCATAGCGCCGGATGCGAGTCACGTCCACCAGTGCGTTCAAGAGGTAGAGGCCAACGGTGTTCGCCCGATCAGCGAATAGAGTAGTGCCCAGCATGAACATGAGGAACCCCCGGGCGTAGTGCTCGACCTCCTCTCGGGTCGTCGGTGTCTGCCCCCTGAACTAGTCAGCGAACCATGAATATCTTACGAACCCTGGTCGGGAGAGAGGTGGGCGAATCCCTAGCAGAAAGATCTGGGCAGTGTCCCACTCGCCCATGTCGGTGTCGAAAGGGATTGAATCAACCCCTACTCCGACGCGGTGAGCATGGAGAAGTCGAAGGGAGTCATCGTCATCTCCCCTACTGTAGAAAGGTGGAAGGAATCGGTGGTGTCCCACCACCTCTTCACTAAAGCGCCTAGAAGAGGCCGACTCGCAGTGAGGCACGAGAGTCCCATGCAGAATACGCCAAAATTGGCCTGATCGACGATATGGCGTACATCATCGGGTAACTCCGGGTACCAATCTCGTGCAATGGTGTTCCCATACCCCCGGAAGGCATGAGAATCCCCCTGTGTTCAAGTGCGAAGCAGTGTCAGGAAATACAGTGTATGCATGTGTTCGGAATTGATAGAAATGCAGTGTGTACATATATTCGGGTTGACAGAAGTATCATGCATGAATGTGCTCAGAATGAACTAGGTATGTGATATACAAGTGTGTTTGGGTTAATAAGATGAACGGTGATATTGGCTATCCAAGACATGTGATCTACATTGCAGAAAGTAAAGAGGAAGAATATACCTCAGCAGCGCCGTAGGATAAGTGTGACTCCGGCTCGCGTAGCAGGAGGTCCTCCAGAGCACCTCGCGCGAAGCTCCTGAACTAGCGAATACTGTCAGGAGGCAACACGTGTATGTCAGGGTGATAAGAGGCTGGATCGAAAGACCGAACATTGAGTGGCAATGGCTCGAACTCGGGATCCATCTCCATCCCTGGAGGAGCCCCACCCTGTGGAATATCATCCGCCATCTCGAGAAGAGTGAGAAAATGGTCGAAGGTATGGAAAATGGGCAAGAATGCCAAAAGTCAACCGAAAGTCAACTCCGAGGAGTGAAAAATGGAAGAAAAGGTCGAAGTGCGGAAGAAGGCACGAAGATCGAGGGTAACTCGGGGAAAACAAACCCCAAGTATTGGAAATCAAGAATGTGGCACTAAAAATACTTTTCAATTGGTTCAAAGTGTTTGAAACAATGAGGGTTTCGCGAATCGAATATTTGTGAGATGATCAAAAACGCGTTTGAAGCTCGGATCAGGGGGGGGGAAGTGGTCTAGAGAGAGAGGGGAATGTTTTTCGGTAAGGGAGAAGTGAAAGAATAGGGTTTGGAACCCTATACTTAAAGACCCGAGGCAAATGGAAAAAAAATTGCCCCGAATCTGCCATTTTTGGCCGATCGGCCAAATTGTTGGCCGATGGAGTTTTCTGGTGGCCGATGGGTGACCGATGGTTCCCCTTTGCGGTCGATGGACCTTCGATGCCCTTGTTTAGGGTTCTTCTGTTGTTTTTTACCTTCATCTGTCAAGAAAATGCAAGAAAATACACTTTTGAAACTTGAGCCGCTTCCTTGGTGACCTCGAATCGTGTCTTCCGTGTACGGCACTCGATTTGCACAAAATGTATCCTTTTCATATCCTTTTGCATATTGCTAGATTCGAAAATTATCTTTGAATACATGGCTTTACAGTGTTCTTATCACATTCACGAGGCTTGCATTTGTTATATGCCTCTTTCACTTTTGCATCGGGCATGCATCATCGCGTTTGCATAGCATATGTGCGTTGTGTCAAATAGGTATTCGTGTTTACATTGCATAGAGTATGTACATTGCATGGAACACATTTTTAACCTTGCTTGCATAGAATATGCACTCCTTATATCCGCATGGAACGTGCATTTGGAAGTTAGCATAGGACATGTTGTTGATTTTGCATGGAACATGCGTTCTTATTGCACTGTACCTGTGAAGCTTCTTTCCTTTGCAGGCACAATATTGTATGTACGGTTCATTTGAAGTTGGTGCAACCAGGCGATATTGGATGTGCGTTTCATTCAGAGGAATTCCAGGTGAGACCTTTCCTGTCCTTTGAGTTCGTCTTGTCTCGGTTAGAAGCATTCGGGTACGCTCGACGTTTATACTACTGCTTTAGTTAGAAGTGTTTGGGACGTGTGTCCGACACTTATACTACCTTGTTGATTAGAAACACCCGGGTGCGCTCGGTGTTTACGCTATACCCTTGTTAGAAGCATTGGGACGCACTTCGATGTTTATACAACTCCTCAGTGTTTGCACTGTTTTCCCTTTCCTCTCTCCCGTGTGATACGCTGAGAGGTGTACCTTTCCTCTCTCGCATGTGATACGCTGAGAGGTGTACCTTCCCTCTCCCGTGTGTGATACGCTGAGAGATGTTGCTTTCCCTCTCCCTCATGTGATACACTGAGAAGTGTTGTGTTTGAGACTTCAGGTATTCTCGGTAGTCGCTTTTGGATTTCTTCGCGCGAGACGTAGTGAGAATTATAATTTTCTTACATCCTTTCTGTTGGAATGTGTGAGACTGTTGTTTCTTATTCGCTTGCTTAAAATGTTGTATTTATTTTGCATGAATGCTTCATTACAGTCCTCTTTGCATAATCATAAGTTAATGTTCCGCATCGTGCATGTCATTTGCATCTTGCCCCTGCCTGCGGGGGCATCTTATTGTTATCTTGTATGTTTGGCTAAGTCTTTGGCCTTGTTAAAAATGGGTTGTCTCTAGGCAACTGTAGACACCCCATTTTTTACCGTCCTTAAGACTTGGACGTCATCGCTTGAACACTCGATGATCATCCGTGCTGATGTTCGTTTTGAGTTCCTGAAGGTCTCGGCTACGCGCCTTGCCTTAGAACCTCTCAACTTGTCTGTTTTGTGCTTGGTTGTGGACCAAGAACTTGTGGTTTTGTTTCTGAGGGAAGAGGGTGGCCTGTTGGCCAGCCCTACAATCCATCAGCCAGGCCTCGTGCCTATCGGCCATTCCTTCTTTCCATTGGCCATCAGTTGTGGCCGGTCGGCACCTTTATTGGCCGGTCGGCCATACCTTTTGGCCGAGACCTTTTTAGTTGTTTTTGCAGATATTTTGTTGCCAGCTATGACAGCTGGTGAGCATAGATTGCATCCTCCATACACGTGTATGGAGGGATTAAACCAAGCCTCTAGCTTGTTCAACAAGCTTGAGACTTGGATTTCTATAAGAGGGGAGGCCCCTCTCCCTTTCCAGAGGTTTTGAAAATTTGAGATACAAAACATATATCTCTATATATATATATATCTTCCTCTCTCTCTATATTTGTGCTTGTTTGGGCTCAAAAGTGTCATTTCTTCACACTTTTGCACACAAACACCTAGTGAAACACCTTCCTTACTGAGCTGAGGTTCTTGGAGGTTGCATTTTGAGTGGTTTAAGCTTGGTTTTTGCCTCTAAAGAGGTTCTTCAAGGGTGAGTCTCTTACCTCTTTAAAGCTTTGTTTTCATAACTTATTTGGGCCCTATTTGCATGCTTCTTTTGGCTTAACTTTCAACTGTAAAAAGCTTCATTTTTAAGTGCTTAAAGTGTTTGTTTGGGACCTCTTTGGTGTTAGGGGTGGTCTACCCCCTTTTGTGCCTTACTTGGCCTTGTTTTGAGCCATCTCTTTTAGGCCTTTGGATCACCTTTGTTTGGCCTCTTCACCACTGAATTCCAGAGGAATTTCAGTGGTGGAAAGTGTGTTTTGAGGCTCCAAATAGATGGGGGTGGTCCCCCCCTTTTGTACCTTGTTTGCATGTGGTATTGGCTCACCAAGTTAGCATGTTTTTCTATCTCCTTGAGGCTCCATCTTAGCATGTTTTTGTGACTTTTCTAACATGTTATACCTCTATTTTGGGTTGGTTTGATCACTTGTTGCATGCTTCATGCACGTGTAATGCAATCCTTCCTATAGCCTTAACATGCATCATGCTTTGGACCATGGTTTTAACATGCTTTTGGCTCCACTCCAACAAGCCTTTGCTCATGTTTTGACATGCCTTAGCTCTGTTTTAAGTTGTTTTGGTCATGCATGCCTTGCTTTGTATAGCCTTAGTTCAATCTTGCTCACTAGATTTTTGTTTTGAGTCCACTAGCATGCATTGCTTGTGCTATTTACATGATTTGGCATCATTTGGGATGATATTTCAGAGCATATAATATTGCCATGTTCTCACTTCTTTCACCCTTTGAGTGCTTTTAAGGGTTGAGCATTGTGCCTTGTTTGTGGCCTAACATGTATGCATGTTTGTTTAGTTCATTGAGCTTCAATTCCAGCATGCTTAGGACTCTGTTTTGGCATGCATGAAGTCAGTTTGTGGCTGGTTTGATCCACTGAGCATTGCATTACATAGCCCTTGTGTTGTATCCTCCACTAGCTTTCATACTTATGGACTCTAACTTGCAATGCTAATGTTGTTTGCATGTTGTTTGCATGTGTGTTGCATTGCATTGTGTTTGGGACTAGATGTTAATCCAAACACGAGGAAAGAGGGACGTTTCATACCCAAAGTAATGAAACGTGCCTCATTCCTTAGGTCACTGACACCTTTGATCATGTATGATAAGCTGGAGGTTCATTGTGTCATTTGTGCATTCATTGTGCAAACTCGGCTTTTTTGGCCATCATGCATTGAGATGCGTGATTGATGGCCCAAGGGTCGAGTACCGCACTCCTTTGAGCATGAGAAATGATAGGGAGGGTGGTTGTGCACACATATCTTGCAAATACACTGCCATGCCTCTGTTTGTGCTCTGTTGCAACAAAAAAGGAGAAATTGCAGGAAGCAGTGGCCGACCGACCATCAGAGTTGTCGACCGGCCACCAAGTCTGCCGATCGGCTATCAAAATTGGCCGATAGCCATAAACTCTGGCCGATGGCCATTCCTCTTGGTCGACCACCCCTCAGTATGGTCATAAGGTGGATCAGAAGCATCTTGGAAGTTGGCACAATTTTCAGAAGTCCAAAAGAGTGCAAACAGAGGCAGCATGAGGCACGGTAGTGGATTTCCGAGCGAAACCGACCAAGCATGCATCACTTCCTTGCCCGTGAGGCCATTTCATTACTTATGATTAGTTCGTGTAAATTAGTCATTTGATTTGTTTTGTAATATTCTAATTAGCATAGCATAGTTATTTGTTTCAATTTGAATTGTAATACTTAATTAGCTAGAATTAGTTAATTAGTTTCGGCTTGTAATAATTAGTTTAATTAGCGTAGCTAGTTAGCTTATTATTCGGACCCTCCGTCGAGAGGGTGAATTTTGTAATGAGTGTGCGTGTGTGTGATGCATGTCTTCCAACCCCACGTCTTTCTCCCTTTTACTTATTAGCTTTTGATGGTTAGTTTAGGGCATATCTCGATTAGCATACTTATGTTTGCATGCGTGCATCATTCATCTGTCTTGCATGCACCGGGCTTGACACATCATACAAACTGTATTGTATTTCAATACCAATTTGAATACATTTTATCGAGTTGCATTCACATGACATCTTAGAATAGTCGAGCCTTTTTTAGTTGCATTTTTGCATGTGTTGCATTAAGCATCATAACATAGCTAGGATCATGCATGATTACTAACTAGCTTCTGTTTTGGCTCGGAGTACACTGTGAGTGTTTACGCTTTAGCATCCTTGCATGTGTGTAAGTGACTGCCATGTTAGCATGCTTGCCATAAGGCTATTTGCTTAGTTGATAAACTATATGGATGCCTGTGGATGAAGGCTTCATTACTTGAATTGGAACAATTCATTGATTGCGAGCTTTAAGCCCACTTGAGAGTGGCAAAATCATGTTGTTTTCTAAGCCCACTTGAGGGTGGCAAATCCGCAACTTAGCTTACTTGCGAGTAGCACTTTCAAACCATTTTCAAAAAACAAACATGAGATGTTTTGTTCTAATTTAGGCGATTTAGTCGATACTTGTATGTTATACGCATCACGTAGTAAGTTAGCTAAATAACCGGAATAAGAACGCATGTGTTTTCAAAAACAACATATCATGTTAGTAGAGGCCGATCCTTTAATCGGGCGAGCGGGGGGGCTCATTTCAAGACCTTCCCCTCTCGTACCCAAGTTCCTGAGCCGAGGCAACTTTGGTGATGACGGACACGTGGCCTTAGGCACGAGTCAGGGTTTCCTAAATTTTCCAAAAGAAAATAGTTAGGTGGCGACTCTGAAATCTGGCAAAGCAGTCCATGTTTGGCGCTTTTTGATTAAAATCGATTTTCCAAAACGATTTGCCGGATTTGGACTCTTTGGTGATTTATCAGTCTTACATTGCACTTTGTGAGATTAGATTCAGAACCGTGACAGGAGTCCGAATTGTAGTAGCTAGAACCACAATTCGTGCCCTCGCGCGCGGAGCGGAGTTCGGGGCGGTCTACATCTGGGCAAGGCCTGTTTGCTTTTGATTGGCCCATTTCACCTTTAGCTTGTCCCAAGATGGGAGAATCCTTTGATGGGGTTGAAATCCCAAAGGTTAAATCTGCCACCGTTCCCTGAAGGTCTTCAATGATTCTCAACATCTTAACAATAGTGGGTTCAGCCATTTGGTGCTCTTGATGTGCCCAAACTGGATTGGGTGCATCCATCATGCACAAATCAGTGCTTTCTGGAATGAACACCTCAAGCATGGGTAAATGGGCCGGGGTGATGTATATGCTGGGGTTGAAGGTAGTAAGTAGTGTATGGATGAGGTTAAGCTGAGAAGAAGGTACTTGGTCATGGATGGGAAGTGGGTTGGTAGTGACATTGGGGTCTTGATGTGGAGCTATCATCTGATTGTCGATGAGATTCTGAACCTCATGACGAAGACCGTAACAACGATCGGTACCATGACCGCACTGCTGATGGTACATGTAGTATTTGGTGGGGTTATGTCTAGCATGGAGTGGGTCAGGAAGAGGTTGGGGATCAAGGGCTTTGAGATACCATTTTTCCATCAGGATTTTTAGTGCACTGGTTAGGCTCATATGAAGAGGGGTAAAAGTTCTACCTTGTGCTCGGGTTGGGCCGGCTATTTGTGGGTTGTTATTGGCAAATGGGTCGGTAGTTTTTGGATCAGTGGGACAATATTGACTTCAATGGGTTTAGGAATAGTGCTCCCAAAAAACACCCTCCTTGTTGGTTCGCTTGTTCTGGGAATAATCCCTTTGTTGAATGTACTCTCAATCTGAACCCCTAATTCATACAAAGTTTTGAAAGTGAATAGTGGAGCAACTATTAACTTTTGTAACATATCATGCTCAAGGTTCTACGCCACTATTTGCACTTGGTCCTTCTCAGAAGGTCGATCTGTCATTTGTGTTGCTTTTGCTCTCTACCTTGTAACAAATTCCACAAAAGGTTCTTCAGGATTCTAGTGGGTTACTTTAAGCTCTTGGGTGGCCATTTCAATTTGGGTATTGTAATAATACTGATTGACAAATGCCTCAGCCAAATCTCCCAAATTCTGCTTCACTTTATCCTCCAACTTTGTGTACCAAGTGGCTGCTATACCGGACAAGGTTCTTCCATACAGAGAGAGTTTCTGAGGCTTAATCAAACCCATCGGTTTAAGGACGTCCAAGAAAAGCCAGATATGTACCATAGAATCTCCAGACCCATCGAAACGGTCAATGTGTGGCATTTTGAATATGTCTAAGAGCCTTACGATAGGCTCTGTGTACCCATTTTTAATGTCGGGAGTGGAGTTAAGTCCTTGTGTCTTTTTAAATTGCTTCTCAAGGTTAGCGATTTTTAACAAGGTTGGGTCGAGATCATTAATATCAGGGGGATAAATCTCCTCATTAGGCTACACCAGGGGTCTAAAAACTCGAGCTTGAGCCAATCCTTCTCGAGGATCTGGACCTTGCAAATCTTCAGCTAGCGGAGGTGGGTCAAAGTTCGGCTGAGAGGCCGGGACTGGATGTGTGGTATATGCCCCAGATGGGTGTTGTGTTTCAGCATTGGTCTCATCCTGCATGGTAATACCCTGGTTTAGGTATGTTATCAAGGCCACAACTTCTTCTAGACTTTGAGCGATCACGGGTCTACTGAGTTGGCAATCGGGGAAATGGATGGGTGTAAGCTAAGAGCTGACTAACAAGGATTTAGAGCTGATTATACTTTGATGTATCTGAACTGGATTAGTTTAGACAGGTTTGACTGGATTGGGCTTTTTTAGAGTGGGTCTTTTGGCAGTGGCTGGATCTTTTATGAATTAGCCTTTTGGGGATCACATGGGCTCGGCCTTTGCTAAGTGGGTTTTTTTTTTTTTTTTTCTGGATTTGGATGGATTGTGATGGGTTAAGGTGGGTATTGTTCATTCTCTAGCTCAGACAAACCTAGCATTAAAAACAAATGCTCCATCAGATCTAGATATCAGATATACTGGTCAAAATAGTGTAAGATACAAGTTTTGGCCCTGGCTCTGGTTCAGGTTCCGATATTTTTCCACTATATCAAATACAATCCCTTGGATTTTGACCCAAATTCTGATTTCTGATATGACCCTCAAGCTTGAAAGGAATCGCCTTATTATTAAGACTCTCTGAGGACTGCACCATACATTTCCAAAGATTTTCACATTTTGCACAAAAGCATTCAAAACACCTCTATGAGAGGTTAGGGTTTCCCTGTCCTAGTTTTGGAGTGATCTACGACTTTACTATTCAAACCAGTGGTATCATATCATCCTGCATATGGGGGAGCATCCTGTTCTAGTTTGAAACAGTCTCTACGACTTTACTATATGCAGCTAGGCCAAATGGCCAAAGGGGGTACCTCAGCAAGACTACCTAATATACCTCTTGCACCTAACACCGAGAAGTGAAAGGAGGATCAAATGGTACAACGGTAGTCTGGATCCAAGGTTGTGTTTCCATCATGGTAGTGCCCATGATCGGTCAGCCTTTTGGCAAGCTTTTGGGCAAGCCTCCGACAAACCGTCTAGGAATAACAGATGGCAAACACAGTGACTTAAGCGCACCAATGCGAATGCAATGCAAAGAACATATAAGTGTAGGTAAAATTTCACATCATGAATTTCAAGTCAAGTTCTCTAAATCCCCAGCAGAATCCCCAGAAACTGTAGCTCGACTATTCGTGCTCTTTTCGGATACGACTAGCCCTACAGTTCAGACTCCCGCGGTTCTGAATCTGATCTCACAAGTGCAATGTGAAATAGATAAACACCAGAGAATCCAAATCTAGCAATCTTTTGGAAAATCAATTTTGAATCAAAATGCCAAAAATGGACTGCTTTGCCAGATACAGAGTCGCCGCCTAAATATTTTTGAAAAAATTAGGAAACCCATGGACTGCTTTGCCACGTGTCCGTCATCACCAAGATTGTCTCAGCTCGGGAACTTAGGTACGAGAGGGGAAGGTCATGAATTGAGCACCCCTGCTCGCCCGATCAAAGATCAGCCTCTACTAATCATGATGTGAATCTTATTTATATTATATGCTCTTGTTCTGATTATTAGGCTAGCATTACTATGTGATGTGCACACAAGTATAGACTAATTTGAAAAAATTAGAACATTTATTTTCATGTTTGCCATCGTGCAGGAGGGTCCAAATGAATAATCTAGCTAATTAATTACCTAATTAACTAACTATTACAAACCCAAATGAATAAATTAGCTAAGCTACTTAACTAATTATTACAACAACAAATTAACTAATTATTCTAGCTAATTTAATAAGTACAACACATAGCTATTCTAACTAATTAATTACAAGCCCTCTACTCCAAGCATAATTACAACATCATCTTGACGGATCCTGAGAATCGAGGGATGGCTCATGCATGGATACGGATTTCCACCCGATAATGCTCTCCGTTTTGCTACTGGAATGCCTCTGTTGCACAGTCACAATTGGAAAAATGCACTGTTTTTCACCTTAGCTTCTACTCTGCTCTGCTGGAAAAAGGCCATTGCCTGCCTTGAAAAAGGGGCCGGTAACCCAGAAGTAGTGGCTGGCAAGCCACTAATAGTGGGTTGCCGTCTAGAAAAAGTGGCATGCTGGCCACTGCTTTTGGTTCTATCATGCAACAACAGAGGACAAACAAAGCACAAACTAGAGTATTCTCAGGGATATTTGTCCACCATGTCTCTCCTTATCAGCAAACAGGTCAAATGAGGGGTAGGTTCAGTTCACAAGCCATCAATCGACGCAATTTCATTGCGTGACGACTTATGAACCAAGGGACACAATTTCAAAAAATGTATAACAAAAGACCAACAAAAACCTCCTCCCTATCATAGATTGATCAAGGGAAGTGGTTGACATTGACTCTTGAACCGTTTACATCACTAATGAGTATGAAACGACTCAAAACTCAAAGGGTTCAATTAACGTCCGATTGAACCCATGTTGATTTTATCTTGCATGACTTTTAGTCCCAATTTTATTACTTCATTTTAATTACCATCCATTCCTTAGTTCATTAAGTCCAAAAGTGAGCTTTAAGTCCTCTAATGGAAATGAGTATCAAACAAAGAGTTATTTTTGGCATGAGAGAGGTGTCATGCCGTTGGTAATGAACCCCCAAAAGGCATTAAACCATTAAGCACAACAACCTCAATCTCAAGCTTAAACAAGCAATTTGTTTGAAACAACTTACAAAACAAAGAAAAAGCAAAGAAAATAAGGAGGTTATAGAGGTGATTAGAGATGAATACCAGTATGGAAAGTAAGAAATAAACACTATCACCTAAAACAAGTTGGTGGCTAAGGCCTAAATCACCAAGCCTATGAGGGCCATTACACTACAAGCATGCTATACAAAGCTCAAATGCAATGAACAACTAAAAGCAGTCCTAAAACAATCCAAACAAAGTGCTAGAATGAAGACAAAAATAGCTAAACAATAAACTAAAATATTGAGGAATTAATACTAATACACAAGCACAAGGATGGAGGCTAACCCCTCCACTTTTGGGACTTCAAAACATGATTTTTGCCTCTAAAAAATCTCTGAAAATCAGTGGTAAAAAGATCAAAAAAAAGTTGATGAGAAGATGGGAAACACAAGGGCAAAGGCCTTAGAAACAAGGTTCAAAGAAGGGCTATCAACCCCTCTACCTTAAATGGCCTTAAACCACAAGTTTCAGCCCAAAAATACAGGTAATAAACAGCTTAAAAACAGCAACAAAAGATGGAGAACAAGTAGTGTAGAGATGGTATAAAAACACTAGAAGGTATACCTCTTGAAGAGGAATGCTTCTTTGAGTTACAAACCACACTTTCAAGTTCCTTAAGAGCTCAAATTCAAGCTCAAATCACCTTAACAATAAGCTCTCTAGGTTTGGTTTAAAGTCTTTAGGCAAAGGCTATGCAAGTTGCAAGAGAGAGAGAGAGAGAGAGAGAGAGAGAGAGAGAGAGAGAGAGAATTGCAGAGAGAGAGAGAATTGCAGAGAGAGAAAGTTTCGAAAATTTGCTCTTAAAAAATATTTCCTCACTCCTAAATTTTTCTAACCTTGAAACCAACATGAGAGGTCCTTCATATATAGAAAACCACGTGTCTATCTCGGAAATATCTGTATAGGAACAGCTGATGCAGTGTGGGAACAGCTGGCAACAAATATCTGCAAAAAAATCTGGCTGTTTACACAAGTGGCCGGCAGGCAAAAATCTGCTTCTAGGCCTGACTTCAAACGGGCATATCTTCCTCATCCGGACTTGGTTTTAAGCCATTCTTAAGTCTAAATTGAAGCCTCGGAAGTCTAATTTCCAATGGTGGGAGCCTCACATCTAAATGCTTAGTGTGCAAAAAGATATACCTATTTTAGTGAAGGCTACTCATTTCTGTCGTAACGAATTGATACCTAACTTCTTCCCCAACTAGTTTTTTTCCCTCTCATCCAATTTTCTTCAACTCCAAACCTTTAAATAAGATGTTTTTTGAAGATTTTTTCAAAGAGTTTACCTCCCTTCCATTTATTTCCACTTTGTCCTTGCTCGATTTACCAAAAAGTGTAACGTTTTAAAATGCGAGCCTCAGAACATCGTAGAAACATTTAAAAAAATATATTTTGGAAAATAGGGTTTTAAGGTCTAAAATAGTTTTGGTCAGAAATGGGGTGTAAGGTTCGGATTTAGAAGCTCTTCTTGATAAAGAAATCGAACGTTTGTACAGGATAACTTTCATCATCAAGTGATCAACCTGAGGTGCCTAAGTCTTATGGACGGTCAAAAATAGGTTGTCTACACCCAGTTTGAGTCCCTTCCTCCTCTGTCTAGAGAATCTGCCATACCATCCCTAGTCACACTACCTACACTTGAGTTGAAGCCACTCCTGGCCACACTCAAGTATGCATTTTTAGGGCCTTAGTATACTTTACCAGTCATCATTGCATCTAACTTGACTGCAGAGTAGGAGAGTCAATGAATGAGTGTTCTAGTGGCATATTGGAGTGCCATAGGGTGGTCGGTGGTGATTTGAAAGGGATAGATCCCTCCGTGTGCATGCATTAAATACATCTAGAAAAGGACACCAAACCTTCTTGTGAAATGCAACGGAGGCTTAATCCCAATATGAAAGAGGTGGTGTTGAAATTGTTAGATGCGGGTATTATATATTCCATCTCGGATAGCAAGTGGGTGAGTCCCACCCAAGTGGTGCCCAAGAAATCGGGCATCACTGTTATTGAGAATGAGCAAGGAGAGTTGGTCCCCACACGAACCACTATTGGGTGGCGAGTGTGCATTGATTATAGGAGACTAGATTCCATGACTAGAAAGGACCATTTTCCATTGCCATTTATTAATCAAATTATTGAAAGGTTGGTGGGGCAGGGTTTTTATTGTTTTCTTGATGGTTACTCGGGGTATAATCAAGTCTCAGTGTACCTCGCTGACCAGGAAAAGACCACCTTCACATGTCATTTTGGCACTTTTGCTTATAGGCGCATGCCCTTTGGGCTATGCAATGCACTGACGACTTTTCAACGGTATATGATGGCAATTTTCTCCGATATGGTGGAGAAATTTTTAGAGGTTTTCATGGATGACTTCTCTGTGTTTGGGTGGTCTTTTGAGGAATGTCTCCAGAACTTAACTAAAGTACTTACTCGATGTGTGGAAACAAACCTTGTTTTGAGTTGGGAGAAGAGCCATTTTATGATTTGCGAGGGTATAGTGTTGGGACACATTGTGTCTCCTCGAGGTATAAAGGTTGACAAAGCTAAGGTTGACCTCATTGCAGGCATTCCTCCACCCACTTCTACGCGTCAAGTTAGGTCTTTCCTAGGGCATGTAGGTTTTTACCGTCAATTCATCAAAGACTTTAGCAAAATATCCCATCCTTTATGTAGTTTACTTGCTAAGGACGCACCTTTTATCTTTGATGATGCATGTTTGAAAGTGTTTAAAACACTTTGAGCAGCCTTTTCTACTGCCCCTATTATGCAATCTCCTAAGTGGTCCCTCCCGTTCGAGATCATGTGCAATGCATCTGATTATGTCCTCGGTGCCGTCTTGGGCCAAAGGGTGAATAAAGTGCCCTATGTTATATCCTATGCTAGTCGTACTCTTTTTGATGCTCAATTAAACTACACTACCAATAAGAAAGAGCTACTAGCTGTTGTCTTTGCACTTGATAAGTTCCGGTCCTACCTCCTAAGGTCTAAAGTCATTGTGTTCACTGACCATGCCGCTTTGCGGTACTTGTTGTCTAAAAAAGAAACCAAACCTAGGTTGATTAGGTAGATTTTACTGCTTTCAGAGTTTGACCTAGAAATCCGGGACAAGAAGGGATCCGAGAATGTAGTTTCGGATCTCCCTCAGCCTTACACGACTCGTTTCCAAACGAGCAACTTCTTACGGTATCACAAGCGAGCCCCCCGTGGTTTGCACATATTGTGAATTACTTGGCCATTGGGCAAATTCCTAAAAATTGGTCTAAGCAAGACAAAGACCGATTCTTTTCGCAGGTCAAGTATTATTTTTGGGAGAATCCAGAGTTGTTTAAATATTGCTCTGACCAAGTGATCCGACGGTGTGTGCCGGAGAGTGAGGTGCATAGCATTTTTACATTTTGTCATTATTTTGCATGTGGCGGTCATTTTAGTGGGGCATAAAACAGCCACCAAGGTTTTCCAAAGTGGGTTTTATTGGCCCACCATTTCCAAAGAGGCCTGTTAGTTTTTTATTCTTGGAAATCCCGTTTGACAAAACTCTTTTCAGTTATAATTTTATTCGCTCTTGTATTTCAGTGAAGCTATGAGTTTTAGATGCGAATCTAACCCGAATTGTTTCAAGATTGCCACTTTACTGACTATGACGGGGATCGAGCTGCTCGGTCAGCTCGCGGGGGTCTAGGGGCAGCGCCCAGGCGGGGTCGAGGGGCAGCGCCCCTGAAGCAAAATGCAAAATTGCATTTGAAGTTGCTTGTCGCCCTTGCTCGCTCGAGCGAATGAGTCCTCGCTCGAGCAAAAGTTGTGTCTATAAAAAAACCTGAGAATGATGATTGTACGCTTGAGCGCAGGTAGTTTGGCTCGAGCGAAGCCACTTATGGAAAACACGCATTTTTGGTTCCTCACTCGAGCGAGAGAGTCTTCGCTCGAGCGAGCTTCGCAGTCCCAGATTTCTATAAGTACGTGTTTCTGTCAGATTTTAGGATGACTTCTTCAGATCTTCTTTTTGGATATTAAGGTTTATATCTGAGGATATTTTTGCTAGTTTTCTTTGATGTTTAATTGAGTATTTAACTCATTGGTTAAGAAGAATACATCAAAGGTTTGTTTGTTCATTCTATACAAAAGAGACAGTTGTTCTTCGGTGGATTCTGAAGAATTTGAGCCTGAAGCTTTGGTGGATTCTGGAGTGGCTCATCGTCAAGACAATTCTGAGGTGAAGACGGGGCTGGAAGAGGCACATAGGGGTTGGTTTAATTCGAGCGTGGGTTCTCTAGGTAATTAAGAGTATACCTATGTAATTCCTTTATATCTTCTTAGTGGATTGTTTTGTGGCTGTTGCCCGTGGTTTTTTTATCACAATTGGACGTGCTCCAATTGTGGTTTTTCCACGTTAAAATCGTTGTGTCGATTTGTCTTGATTGTTTGATTGGGATTGTTTTATTGCTTTAAATTGATACATAATCCCAAATCAATATCTAGCGAATTTCTAGATTTTTCAATTGGTATTAGAGTGGGTCGCTCTTTTGTTTTTTAAAACTTTTGAGCGAGATCTTGTTTGATTTGTGATAATGGATTCAATTCGTAAGGGAAATTCTATGGTTCGACCACCTCTACTTGACAGATCCAATTATTCATTTTGGAAAGCTCGGATGAGATCGTTTTTAAAATCTATTGATGAAAAAGTTTGGCAATCTGTCATGTATGGGTGGACTGAACCGACGATTACCGTTGATGGAGTAACTTTCCCCAAACCAATCGATAAGTGGGACACAATTGATTACCAAAATAGTAGCTGGAATAGTAAAGCTATCAATTCTCTCTTTTGCGCTGTCACACCTGAAGAGTTTAGTCGAATTTGCAATTGTGAAGTCGCAAACGAGGCTTGAGATATTTTACAAACTATTCATGAGGGCACTCCTTCAATTAAACGCTCAAAACTTCAAAGGCTCACGTCTAGTTTCGAAAACCTTTCAATGAATGATAGTGAGACCTTTGATGAATTTTATGCGAAGTTGAGTGACATTGTAAATTCCAACTTCAATTTAGGTGAAAAAATACCGGAATCCAAGATTGTAGGAAAAATTTTGAGGTCCTTGCTTGATCGGTTTCAACCAAAAGTTACGGCTATTGAGGAGGCTCAAGATGTTGACAACCTCAAGCTAGATCATTTGGTTGGAAATCTCCAAACTTATGAGCCACATAGGAATTTCAAAAAGAAACAAAAAGATGTTACTTTTAGTAGTGTTCATAGAGTTGGAGAAAATTCTGATGAAGATTGTGAGATAGATTCCAAGATTACGGATGCTTTTGTAAAACAATTTAAAAAATCTTTTCTTTGGAGATTGTGGCACTAATAGCTGTTTTGCAGATCTTAACCTTGAGAAAGAAGTTTGTGTTTGTTGGCTGTAATGGGTTGGGGTAATTAGGATTTTATTTGTTAGGTGTGTTTTGTCAAGGCATTGCCAAAGGGGGAGATTGTTAGTTTTTTATTCTTGGCAATCCCGTTTGACAAAACTCTTTTCAGTTGTAATTTTATTCGCTCTTGTATTTCAGTGAGGCTATGAGTTTTAGATGTGAATCCAACCTGAATTGTTTCAAGATTGCCACTTCGCTGACTATGACGGGGATCGAGCTGCTCGGTTAGCTCCCGGGGGTCCAGGGGGCAGCGCCCCTTGGCGGGTCTGGGGCAGAGCCCGGGCAGGGTCGAGGGGCAGCGCCCCCGAAGCAAAATGCAAAATTGCATTCGAAGTTGCTTGTCTGCCCCCACAATCTCCAAAACAACTATTAGTCGCACAAGAGTATATAAAAAAGAAATAAACATATGGCTAGATTATCTTGAAGCATTTGAAACATGAGATGGAAAACATGAATAGATGCGACTTGGAGATTTTAAGAACATGTAGCATAAAAACCTGAAAACTAAGACACATGCACCCGACACATGGCATGAATACATGAAATCCTAAGACACATGCATCGGACAACATTACTCCCCCTTTTTGTCACGAATTGACAAAGGAAGCTCAATCAACTAAAGCACGATCAGAAACCACACAAGCAATGATAAGATTATGTAAATATCAAGAGTATGCAAGAAGGAAATAATAAAGAAGTAGTGCATAGCATCATCCAAACCAACTAAAGCCAATCTCCCTTTCACTCAAAGCAACCACAAACACTATACAGAAAACCATGAACAAGAAGAAACCGACAAAAATAATATGGTGGAGCAAGCAAGAAATCTCAGATTTATACCTTAGAACACACAAGATTATCCAAGAAGCATAATTACTTGAAAACACAATGTGCACAGCCTCTAGAAGATTCCTCATAAAAGAAAGTGATGCATTATGTGAAAAGCATAGATCCCATGATAAAAGTGTGTGTGTGACTCTTGGAGTTCGACAAACACTAGATTTGTAACAACCCCCACTCCACTCTAGTCATGCTTGCATGTATTACATGATCTTGTCCCGATATGTTGCATTTGCATTCCTTAACTTGTCTTGCATAAGTGTTACTCGCATGCTATGTTCCTTGTTTGGTGTGTGTTTGAACCGAGGTCATCTTGAGCCTAGGTCGCTCCTTTGATACTCTTACACCTAGAACCATCTTGGGATTCCTTTGGTTGACCTCCACTCGCACCCTGACATATTGGCCGAGATGTCATCATCTAGGCCGAGGTGTTCATCACCAAGGCCGAGATGTGTATTATCTAGGCCGAGATGTTACCCTTGAACCCAAGTGATCTTGTTCCTGGACAGGTATGACCTAGACCAAGGTGTGGCACATCTAGGCCGAGGTGTGGCACAGCTAGGCCAAGTGTTGTCCTTCCTAGCCGAGATCATTGAGACCTTACTTGCCGAAGCCTCGTTCTTAGCCGAGATTGTTACTTGCCGGAGTACCCTTGCAACCTAGCTTGTTGAACACGCTTTGTCATAGTCTTGTCTTTTCAGTCAGTCACCTTTTTGAGTTGAACCAACCAACCATTGCCACGTGTCCGAGCTGAGTGTTAAGTCAGCCGGCAAACCTAGAAATGTATCATTTTGCATCATATCTTTGTTCTTGAGGAGAGAGAAGCTCTAGAAGAAGAATAAGAAGTCTTTAGAGAGAGAGGTAGATCCCAAGCTTGATTCCTAGAGTTCAAACCGTTTGATTTGTGTTCTGAGGTTAGAATCTTGATCTACTCTTGTTGCTCTTATTGATCATCTAGCTGCATTGCATGATCGAATCTGTTCTGCATGCCATGCATTGATTTAAAGTTGGTTTTAGAAAGAGAAGTTAGTGTTCATGTGTTCTTGAAGAAAAGCCATGATTTGATCCGAAAGCTTGCATCAAGATTCATGTATTTGTGTTTGTTTTCCTAAGATCTTCAAGTATGGGTACCCAGGTCCATGTTTTCAAACTCATAGCATGAAATCTCAGATTTTATAATAATAAGTTATGATCTTTGCATTCATCTTCTTCATGCTCTTCATGTTCATGTTCTTCATGTTCTGGAGTAGAGGGAAACCCAGATTTTCCTGACTTCATTTCCTTGAATATGGCCCTCAGGACCACACCTCGGCGAGGAGGTGTGGAACCTCGGCCTAGACCTGGTTGGTGCCCAGCATGTTTTCCCCGAGATGAGAAACAGTGTTTGTTTTGATTTGACATAGTTTTGGAGAATGCCGAGATCATTTGTATGCATGTGAAGCTTGTTTAAAAGCGCATTCAATAAACTTGCCATGTGTTTGTAGGACTTGGACTTGCCTCGACCCCGACGTTTGAAGAGCTATGTGAGTGGTATTTTTAATAAAGATATGTTATAAAGCTTTGATAAAAACCTTGTTTTGCCTCGTTCGGAAAGTATTTATGACCATGAATGACTATTCCTATTTTGTATACTAAATACTATCTTGTTTTGATGACATTCTTGGAAAAGTCCGTATGTGCTAGGGGACTCTAAGCGTTCGTAGCACAAGTACTTAGTGTCAGGGGACTATAATGCAACTGCACTCTTGTTTTGGAAGTCCGTATGTGCTAGGGGACTCTAAGCGTTCGTAGCACAAGTCCTTAGTGTCCGGGGACTATAATGCAACGACACCATTGTTTGAGATATCTCCCTTGTCTTGTCTTGCCTTGCCACTGACGGTTTTACCGCGTGGGTTTGTTTCTCCGGAATGTCATCCCTTGTATTACACTGATGTTAGTAAGCATCCCTTGAAGCTTTGAAAGATTTGATAGATGAACTTGATTCATCCCATGTATTGTTTTGTTAAAAGATCTCGGATATCATTCATGTAAACCCTTTATTTCTTATACCATTCACTGAGTATCCAAGCTCACCCTCTCTATATATATGTAGATGATGAGCAGGACGGCGGCGACGCCTAGATGTGTTTTGCCAATGTGTTTTTGGATTCATGTTTTGCAAACATCTTGAAGATCATGCTTCTTGGCTTGTAGTTAATTTCTTTTGTATATGTCGGCTTGAGAAGCCTTTTGGTCAGGATGTATTTTTGCACTTCATCATATTTGTATTCAAGTTGTAAAGCTATGTAAAGATGTATGCTATTTCATTTGACTTATGCACAGCTCTTATGGACTAATTAGATCTACATATATTGCTTCCGCACATGTAAGCCCCATATATTATACTCTGTTGTGTGTGAATTTTGAAAGTAGGCCTTCAGTAATCTCGGATTACTGGCCATCATGGCACCATTCTACTAGGGGCGGAATGGGGTCGTGACAAGATTCAAATCCTAGTAGTGATCAGATAGCTGAACCTCCGTCAAGAGAATCTAAGCACAACTACGGAAAATGAAACCACTAGAAATCAAGGGGAATTTGGTGAGTAAAGGCGGAGGCTCCCCCTCAATCAATGAATTCTTTTTTTTTTTCTTTCTTTTGCACATTTTTTCTTTTTCTTTTTCTTTTTATTTTTCTTTTTCTTATTTTTTATTTTTTTATTTTTTTTGCACACTCATTGGCGGCTGACACGCTCAAGAGTATGGAAGTCGAATCAGAGAAGCATAGATATAATAAGGATGGCCTGGTTGGTGACTCTGAGGTAGCCTTTTCCTCATGGCTGGACTACAAAGAACAGAGGGGAAAGCCGTGGAGATGCAAAAAGATGGAAGGTGCTTAAGAGACTCAACATCACCCATGATATGCTAGTATAGATCAATTCCTCTAAAAAAACAAAAGATATAATGCCAGAAGTTCATAGAGAAAAAAAAAAATCACTAAGGCGGAAGACTCCGACATTTGTTAATCCAAGAGTGTGTACAGAATGAGACATAGTCATCCTAAAATCTGACAGAAACACGTACTTATAGAAATCTGGGACTGCGAAGCTCGCTCAAGCGAAGACTCTCTCGCTCGAGCGAGGAACCAAAAACGCGTGTTTTCCATAAGTGGCTCCGCTCGAGCCAAACTACCTGCGCTTGAGCGTACAATCATCCTTCTCAGGTTTTTTATAGACGCAACCTTTGCTCGAGTGAGCAAGGGCGGACAAGCAACTTCGAATGCAATTTTGCATTTTGTTTTGGGGGCGCTGTCCAGGACCAGCCAAGGGGCGCTACCCGCCATCGCTATCACTTGGGATGATGAATCAGAATCTGATAAAGATGAAAGTGACAATGAAGATCAAGGTGAAGAGGGACATAAACAATTCCTTGCTTTCATGGCGACTTCTGAAACTGAAGGACGAACAGAGTATCCGAAGAGGCCGGTTGAGAATGCCACTGATGATGAATCCTCGGGAAGTGATGATGAAGAGCTTGAGCAAGCTTATGAAAAGTTGTATAAGGAATCTCTTAACTTATCCAAATTGAATGACAAACTCACTATGAAACTCAAAGCATGTGAAAGTGAGAATGTCAAACTAAAGAAGGAGATTTCCGAGGCTAGGATTGATGCCATCGAGATAGCTAATGATCAACAAGCTCTTTGTGCAAAACTCTTGACTTTTGAGACAGAGAGCAATTAGATACAACAAATCTATGCAATGTATGAAGAAAAGATTGAATCTCTCGAGATGTCTCAAGTTGCCTTGGAAGAACTAATGATCAAGAAAGAGGAAGAGCTCAAGTGTGCTATGGCTACCATTGGTCTTTGGTACAAAGGATCAAAGACTTTGGAGGATATCATTAGGTCTCAACAAATGTGTTGTGACAAGAGTGGCATTGGCTTTGGTGATAACAAAGAGCAAAAACAGAGTGCATCTACATCTCATGATACAAGAACTCAAGGAAAGGGAGAACAAAAAATTCAACATAAGGATGGACTTCTCAAACTTCCTAGAGTTGGTAAGGTAAAAGAAAAGAAGGTACACCCTGTACACCCTATTTTTATTTGTCATCATTGTGGTATGCATGGTCATATTCGCCCTTATTGTTATAAGTTGCATGGGAGAGTGTCTCATAGAGATGGAAGAAATTCCAATATCTCGTGGGGTAGAAGACACTTCATTGGTAGTAATGAGGTTAAAGGTCATATTAGACCTCGTTATTTTGATCAGCTTGAGACCAAACATGGAGCGAGTTTGTATTTGCCTAGACCTAGAAAACATAGTATAATGCAACTCATGTGTACCAATATACCTACATGTTTTAGGGGATGGATCTTGGCTATATATATATATCTATTGTTGGAGTTTTGTTCTACCGGTGTGCATAACTTGCATGATCTTATGACAGTAAATTGTGATTTTCTTTAATCATTGGAAACATTTTCAGTGCCTGGGTTTTTTTTAACTCTTTGCTTAACCACTTGGATGTATCCTTGTTATTTTCAAAATAGTTCGTTTCTAGAGCTATTGCCTGTTTTTAGGCAACGAAAAATTGATGGATTCACTTCCAAGGCTACTGACGTGTTTCGAAGAGAATTTGATTTCTTTGATAAATTGACATCTATATCTGGTGTGCTCTTTCCACTTCCAAAGAAGGAACAACGAGCTGGTATATGGAGGTATTTTTCTATTGTGGTTGTGTTAATTAAAATAATGCTGTGTTTTGTGGCTGTTGAAGTTGGATGTACTTGACTGAAAATGAAATCAGATCTTTTGCTCAAAGACCTTAAAATATACTTCATATATTGAAAGGGAGACAAACATTACCATAATTTAGATAAATTCTATTTAGTAGGTGATTTCCCTTTCTTAATATATGGAGCCTAAGTAACCAAGGCATGGACCAAATTGGTCCTCCCCTCCCCCCTTCCCTAGTTAAATGTTTTAAAGTAGTTGACCATTCAATTGTACATTGATATTTTATGTATCTAAACACATAACATAGGCACTGGAAACACTTACCACTTGTTACAAGCATGTTTATGTGTGGCATCTATGATATGTGTGGCTCAAAAGCCTCTTGACACAACAACTTCCCTCAAAACATACTCCAAACTCCAATGATGGTCATAGCATACTCCAAAGGAGTGCCCTGACTCCCAGTTTTAAGTCAAAGACTCATATTATACTACCCATCTCTCCACCACAGAGGCACCTCCCAGTGCGTATGTTGTAACACTGGACCTCTATGGGTCAGGAGCAAGATCTAGAGAGCTTCTCAAGCTCTGCATGCTGTTTCTATATGACCTCAAGTGTTGCATTTTGCAATCCTTCTAGGGTTCTTGGTGCCTAGAATTAAGGGTTGCCTGAGGTCTGATTATCATGATCTTGGGGTCACAACTCTTTTCGTCAATTTTATAGAGAGAGGAATCCATGTGTTCTCTGAGCCATGTCACATCATCCTCCAAGACGTGTCAACCTCTTCATGTACTTTGCATGTGAGCTGGATCTTGCTGATGTTGTCTCTTGTTCTAAGTAGGCAAGTTCCAGCTTGCCTTTTGGAACCTGTAAATGGCTATTTTGATTTTTTGTACTATTTCAGTAGCGAGTGCATTGGAGTCTGTGCCTTAGTGTCGTTATGGAAAAGGCACTCTTGATTTTGTTGCTGCTGACCTCTCTCTCTCTCTCTCTCTCTCTCTCTCTCTCTCTCTGGTTCTTACTAAAGTTTGAGCTCCTTAGATCCCATACTACCATATATGTTATACCATACATCTAAACCATGGTTTTTAAAAATGGGCCACAATGTAACTGTTACGTAACTGTATGGGTGGTTACCACCATCCGTTACGGTTGCTATAGTGGTGTAATTGAAACACATATATGTTGTGTAATCTGGAGTTGCCCACTGAAAACCCCACCAATTTAGTGCTTTTGTTGCTGCTGCTGCTGCAGCACTTAGTTGCTACTATTGCAGAGCTAGTTTTGCTGCTACTACAAGTTGCCCACTGAAAACCCCACCAATTTAGTAACTCAGACCTTATCTTCCACACATTAGAGCACTGTAACAAAAAATGGTTCCTAGATTCAGCTTCACTTTTACAAAAAGGGTAGACATTACTAGAGTATCATTTTTTTTTGGAAATAGTCAGTGGTTTTCATCCTCCATTACCAAGAGAACCAGCCAAAAAACTTGGTTTTTGGTGGGGCAACATTAAACCATAATAGCTTAGGCACAAACAAATTGGATCCATGTTGGTCTTCAGCCCACCTTCTGATAGCAACCACAGAACTTTGAGTTGGGAACATGGAAGCAAGATCAAAGAGTTGAAGATGAAATAGGTCACAAGAAGTGCGATCAATATAAGAAGAAATGCTCCTAATTTTAAGGCTTTCATTCTCTCTCTAGCCAATCTCTTTATCTAGATAATGTATTATAGTGCTTGATATGAAGCATATTTCAAATTTTAGCTATATATAGATCTCATGGTGGAAAAAATACATTGGAGACTTCAAATTTTTTAAGTTAGTGTTTCTACAAGTCAGGATAGCAACCATAGACTATTGAGTTAAATAATAACTAAAAGCCCCATTATTAGTTTATGAGTTACACTAGAGAGTTTTATGTGTACTAAACATCACAATTTCCATAACCATTAAAGCACTCGGCAGTTAATAAAGGTGGTTTTTTGTTTTTACTTTTTTTACAATGATATTTGACTAATAACTAAATATTAATAGACATATATAGCCAAAGTTGCAATCTCAATTATGCTCTTTTAGTTGGTTGCAAATTTGTAATATGTGTAGTAAGAGTTAGAAATGGTGTTTTATTCATGTCACTTTGATAATTTAAGTTTTAATTTTGTTAATTTCGTTCTTAAATTATTTAGTTTGAGTTAATTTGGTTCAATTTCACACTTTATAGCACTATGAACTTGGGATAAGCCAGCTCCGTTTGTTACAAAACAAGTTTAAGCAAGAGCACCAAGTGCTGGCCAAGCTATAGCCAGAGCCGCTGCCTGAGTAGCAGCCACATACTTAGTTGCCACTGATGAAGGCACAGCAACCCCAGTAGCAGCATGAGCTGCAGCCGCAAACCAGGTTACAGACTTAACTGCAACAAAACACCAGGCCGCAGCCCAAGCCACAGTGGCTGTAGCCTAGGCTAGAAGCTCAAAACAGAGCAATATCAGTTACAGCCTAGATTATGTCTCACATATGTTACTTGAATGATTCATGTACAAGCCTCTAAATACACCAAAAAATTATAAAAGTACTCCTAAAAATTCATTTAAATTACAGTCCCCTTAAATTACATTCACCATTAAGGAGAAAGTTAAAAAGATATATATATAAAAAAAAAAAAAAAAGAGTTCAAATGCCATGTAGATGTTTCCATCTACTAATACATTTCAGTTTTAGATAAGGATAAATTACACTAAATTCAAACATAAATGGATAGTAATGCACTCCAAATAAGGATTTGTTTTGATTTGTTAATGCTTTTGCTGCTGCTGTTGCTGCACTTAGTTGTTGCTACTGCTGCAGAGCCGTTTTGCTGCTGCTGCAGAGTGGTTTTTGCTACTACTGCAAGTTGCTGCCTATTCAGGAGGCAAACCACCTAAATGAGTTAGGCAAGCCACTTTGAGCCCTGAGGCATTTCCTAGCAGTGTGCGAAGCTTGTGCATCTTCTCTTGGATATGAAACATTCAATATAAATGATAGTATTGAATAGTGAATGCCTAGATTGTTTAGACTTTATGAAATTATTTTTTTTTCTTTTTTAGACTTTGCAATTATTCATAGATCAGATAAATTATTTGTTATAAGATCCTGTATTTTTATTTTTATTTTTGTTTTTTTTTAATGCAAGTTCGCTTTAGGCATTTAATGTTTTATCAAATAAATTGTGCCTTCTCAATGACATTCCTTTGAGGTTATCAACTGTGTAGCCTCTAGTTTATTGTTTTATATTCTAATTTCTTTGTTGATATAGGTATTCAAAAATACATTTTAAATGGAAAAATCTTGGATCTTCAAGGATAGAAAATCAAAAGACTATGAGAATAGAGTTGAACAATTTCTTAATTTTGCTATGATCCATGCAAGTGATCTTCAATCCATAAGTTGTCCTTGTAGAGTCTATGAAAACTTGAGAAGCCAACCTATTTGAGAGATTAGAAATCATCTCTTTTTCAATGGTATTGACCAAAGTTATACCACATGGATATGGCATGGAGAAGCAGTCACCAGTGGGGCATCACCATGTTTAAATGAACAAGATTTTTCCCAACAACAATTTGACATGTCTCCCATAGACAATGTAGCTGAAACAATAGAAATGGTTCAAGATGCATACGATCATTGCACGACTAATCCTGAAGTGTTTAAGAAATTACTTGAAGATGCAGAAAAACCATTGTATCTGGGTTTCACAAAGTTTACCAAGTTATCTGCATTGGTTATACTGTATAACTTCAAAACTATGAATAGCCTATCTCACCCTGGGTTTTCAGATGTACTGACGTTGTTGGGTGATATGCTGCCAATGAACAATGAAATACCATCATCCGTGTATGAGGCTGGGAAGACATTTGCTGCATCGAGAATGGGATATGAGAAAATACATGCATGTCCATATGATTGCATACTCTATAGAAAGGAGTACAAAGATGCAACTTCATGTCCTACATGTTGTACATCAAGATGGAAGTTGAAGAAGAATTCGACTGAAATAAGAAAGGATGTGCCAGCAAAAGTTTTATGGCATTTTCCACCTATCCCAAGGTTTCGAAGGATGTTCCAATCAGCAAAAATAGCGAAGGATTTGACATGGCATGCTCACAAAAAAGATTTTGATGGCACAATGCGTCACCCTACGGATTCTCCATCGTGGAAGTTAGTAGACCACAAGTGGCCAGATTTCACTGCAGAGCCAAGAAACCTTCGATTAGCTATCTCTACAGATGCAATAAATCCACACAGTTCCCTTAGCAGTAGGTATAGTTGTTGGCTAGTTATAATGATTACCTATAATCTTCCACCGTGGTTATGTATGAAGATGAAATTTATGATGTTATCATTGTTAATATCAGGTCCACAACAACTTGGTAATGACATTGATGTTTACTTGGCACCACTAATTAAGGATTTGAAAATGTTATGGGAGGTAGGTGTTGAAGCTTATGACACCTATAAAGAAGAACACTTCAGGCTGAACGCTATATCATTGTGGACAATTAATGACTTTCTAGCATTAGGCAATTTGAGCGGTTGTACTGTAAAGGGATATTATGCATGTCCAATTTGTAAAGAAGGAACATGTTGTAGACGTCCCCGATCGTCCCGGGAGGGAAATCCCATTTTGTTCATTGGGCTCACTACAGTTCAGGACTCAATGTCACGGTCCTGTATCTAATCTCGCAGAGTGCAATGCAAGACTGATGAATCATCAAAGAGTCCAAATCTGACAAATTGTTTTTAAAAACAGATTTTTTTGAAAGAAGTGCCAAACATGGACTGCTTTGCCAGATACAGAGTCACCACCTAAATATTTTTTATGGGGGAATTTAGGAAACCCTGACTCATTGCCTAAGGCCATGTGTCCGTCATCACCAAAGTTGCCTCGGCTCGGGAACTTGGGTACGATTGGGGAAGGTCAGCTATGAGCACCCCCGCTTGCCCGATCAAAGATTGGCCTCTACTAACCGTGATATCTAGTTTTGAAAATATTATGCATTCTTATTCCGGTTAATTAGCTAACCTTACTATGTGATGCGCACAACACAAAAGTATAGATTAGATTGCCTAATTTGGAACAAAGCATTGCATATCTGCTTGTTTGAAAGACAGTTTGAAATTTGCTACTCGCAAGTAGGCTAAAACACGGATTCCAACGAGTTGTTCCAACTCAAACAATCCAACCTTCACCCACAGGCATTCAGGCAGTAAATCAACTAAGCAGTTAGCCTCATGGCAAGCATGCTTTCATGTTAACATTCACACTCATACGAGATGCTAAAGCATAAACACTCACCTAGTACTCCAAGCCAAAACAAGGAACATGTTAGTAATCAAATGTATGATCCAAGTCCATGTTAAGATGGCTAATGCATCGCAAGCAAAATGCAGCTAGAATAGGCTCGGCTAATCTATGGATGGCATGTGAAATGCAACTTGACATGTATTCAAGATAGATTTGAAATACTATGCAATTAGTATGATGCGCCGAGCCCGGTGCATGCAATACAAATGAATGGATGCAAACATGCTATCATAAGTATGCTAACCAAAACATGTCCTAATACTAACCATCAAAAGCAGGTAAGTAAAAGGGAGAAAGAAGTGGGGGTTGGAAGACATGCATCGCACACACGCACACTTATTACACAATTCGCCCTCTCTCGGAGGGACCAAAAGAATAATACAAATTAATTAACCTACCAGCTAATTAAATATTTACAACACTTAACTAACTAACGAATCAATTAAGCTAAGAGAAGCAGTAAAGAGGCCTCGGGAAGAGGGATGAATGCACGCGTGCTCGATTCCGCCCGAAAATCCATCGCCATACTTTTGTTGCCTTTGTTTGCACTGTTTTATGCCTCTGGAGACTACACAAGTCCCAAAGTTGCTTCTGAAATACTCCCTGAGGGTTGTGGGATGTCACCGGCCAGGAGGGAACACCACCGGCCATGGAGGATTGATCATCGACCATAAATGTGGCTCTCGGCCAGAAGTTTGTGGTCGGCCGGCACTCAATGTGGTCGGTCGGCCATCTATGTCTGCAGAATCCTGTTTTGACAGCAGCAGAGGACAGACAAGGCATGGAAATGCATTTTCAAACAATATTTGCACCACCAACCTCCCCATCATGTTATGGACTCAAGGGAATTTGGTCTTCAACCCTCGGGCCATCAATCACGCATTTCCATGCATGATGGCCCAAGAAGCCAAGTTGTGCATTTTCATGTCAAATGTAATGCACATAAACACACAAGGGACCCAACCTCTATCATGGTAATTCAAGAGGCAAGGCATGCATGCAAAATGCAACCTAAGCATGCGAGTGTAGACACCCCATTTTTGACTGACCTTAAGACTCAGACGTCACCGATTGAGTGCTCGGTGATGTTGCGTATTGTGCTCGTTCAGAAATCTCAGAGTCGCGGCCGTGAGCCCTGCCTCCGGACTTCCGAACCCTCTTTTGTGCCTTGCCTCGGTTTGCGAACCAGACTCGATTTTCTCTGTTTCTTTTTCTGAGGGGAGGGAGAGGTCCCGTAGACCATCTCTCAGGGGCCGTGGGCTACATTTTGTGGCTGTAGGCCATTTTGCCCATTTCGGAGCCCGGTTCCCGGTTTTCGAAGCCGTCAGGCCGTGTGCCTCGGTTCAGGACCGCCTAACTATCTCCGATTGCTCCGATTTTTGGTATGCATCTTGTTTACTCCCTTTTGAGGGACACTGAGGTCCGAGAGACCAACTTCGTGGTCGAACACCACTCCCGGTGCCCAGCAGTCAGTTTTCGGGGCCCCGGACTGCGCGTTTTGGCCCCCGAGCCTTACTTGCAAGCATTGTTGGGCTCCAACCCAAACTACAAATAGTCATATTTTGAGTCCCTTTTCATGTTTGATTAAGGGTTTTTCTTTGTTTGAGACCTCCTTCTATCACTTGCCTCTTTACCTCTTTTTCGGCCTTTTTTTGCACGGTATTTTAGGCGTACTTGTGGGCTGTGTTGGACTTAGTCATAAACTACAAAGTGTCTTATTTTGAGCCCCTCTTCAACTTTGTTGAAGGGCTCTCAGCCGTTTGGAACCAGAAGCTACCACTTGCCTTTATACCCCTCTTTAGGCCAATTTTTGGAGGGAAACTTGAAATATTTCCCCCCCTTTTTTCCCCCTCTTTTCCAGCCTCTTTTGCCTATATATACAGCATCCCAGGTCTGTCTTTAGGGGTTAGAAAATTTTGTTTTGAACCTCTTGCTTTGAATCTCTCTCTCTCTAGATTCCAAGCCTCAAAACCTTTTTGTTCTTGGACCATTTTTACACTACAACCCATAGCACCCTCCTTCCTTCCTCCATTCCGACATTTTGAAGCTGATTTGAAGAGGCTAGGGGATCTTCTTCTTGGTCCAAAATGCTGTCAAAGTTTGGTCTTCAAGGGTAAGCAATATTTTCCCTCTTTTGTGCTTTTTTTGTTCCATTTCTTAGGCCTATTTGCTTGCTGTTTTGAGCTCCGACCAAAACTAAAAGTAGTGTTTTTTTGATCTCTTCTTCACCTTTCATTAAGGGCTCAACCCTGTTTGAGCCCCCCATGTTGCACTTGCTTCAATACCCTCTTGAATGCCATTTTCTTGCATGATATTTTTAGCTTGTGTGTGATCTGTTTTGGGGCCTGACGTAAACTGTAAATAGGCCTATTTTGAGCCCCTCTTCAACATTGAAGAAGGGCTCAACACTGTTGGGGACCTCCATATACCACTTGCCATAGTACCCCTCTTTGGCCCCCATTTTTGCATGCTTTGTTAGCCTACCTTGCTTCTGTTTTTAAGCCATGATCAGAACGGAAAATAGCCATATTTTGACCCCCTAGACATATCTCATTAAGGGTCTTTAGCTGTTTGGTGAATGCTTTGTATACCTCATGTTATAGCCTCTTGTTGGCCTACTTCTTGCATGGCATTTTTAGCATGTTTGTATATTGTTTTGGGGGTTGTCATATACTGAAAACAGCATGTTTTTAGGCCCTCTTCAGTGTTGTAGAAGGGTCTTTTTCCATTTGGGCTTTGTATCTATCACTTGCTTCATTGCCTCCCTTGCGGAGCCATTTTTGTATGCCATTTTAGCCCTACTTGTGATTGCTGTTTGGCCATGTTTTGAACTGTAAAAATATTAGTTTTGGGGCTGCCTTGCTTCTTCTTTTTCATGTCATATTCAAATTATGCATGTATTGTATAGCTACAAGTCATTTCGGGTGCCTAATTTCGCATTTCGGGATCATTTCATGCATTGGGTTTCGTTTTACCGGGTTTCGGGGCTGTTTTGCCCCTCATCTTGCCACTGGTTTTTGCATGTTTGCATACTATATTCCGTGTCTTTGCCATGTCTCATTAGAGTGGCATTTCGGTGCCTGAGGGTCCGTCTTCGATTTGCGTGCACGCATGCACGCATTTCGAGATGTCTTGTTTTCATCTGATGGCCTCTTATGTGAGTGTGGCTGAGGCTCTCTCATGTTGGTATAAGCCCATTATTGCATTGCGTATGCCATTTCATCCATAAGCATTGTGTATGCTCGGTTGGGTATTACCTCGTATAGCGTGTATGCCATTCCATAACATTGTGTATGTTAGGATTGTATCTTAGTTGCATTTCATGCATGTCATGCATATTGCATCGTGTTCGGGATAGGAGTTAGCCCGGGCACGGGAAACGAGGTGCGTTCCGTACTCCGAGTGACGGAACGTGTCTCAATTCCCAAGTCACCGACACTCCGGATTATCCGTGATGGAGTTAGGTTTTGTTGTAGCATTCATATGCATTCATCCTATATTGAGTTGTGCAATTCGGCTCCTCGGCCATCATGCATCGATATGCGTGATTGGTGGCCCGAGGATCGAGGCATGCATATATTTGTGAAATACATTGCTATGCTCCTTTCCTGCTCTCTGTTGCAGCAAAATGAAGAATCAGCAACTTTTCGGAGTCTGGCACGCATTTCGAGAAACATTGCAAACAGAGGCTAATTGGGGCATCCCAGTGGATTTTCCCGCAAAGCAGCCCAAACATGCATCATTTCATTATCCGGAGCGGAGTCAAGGCAGTCCCTGGCTTGCATGCCAGTTCACAGTTTTTCTTAGTTAATTTGTTAATTAATTAGGAATTTGTATATTATTCGGACTGTATTATTCTTTCATTCGGGACTGTATTATTTATTCGGACCCTCTGTGCGAGGGCATAATTGTAATAAGTGTGGGTGAGTGTGATGTATGTCTTCCAACCCCACGTCTTTCTTCCCTTTTATTTACCTGCTTATGATGGTTAGATATAGGGCATATTTCAATTAGCATACAGTATGACAGCATGTTTGCATCATTCATCTGTTTTGCACGCACCGGGCTCGGCGCATCATACAAACTGCATTTGTATTTCAATTCCAAATTGAATACGTGTTAGTTGTAGCATTCCGTATGCCATGTTTAGGATGGCCGAGCCTGCTATAGTTGCATTTTTGCATGTGTTGCATTAGGCATTTCTGTATATTTAGGATCATGCATGATTTCTAATGAGCTTCTGTTTTGGCTTGGAGTACTCGGTGAGTTTTATGCTTTAGCATCCTTGCATGCGTGTGAGTGACTGCCATGAATAGCATGCTTACCATGAGGCTATGTGCTTATGTGATATAACTGCCTTGAATGCCTGTGGGTGGAGGTTGGTTATTTGGATTGGAACAATTCATCAAATGTTTGTTTTAAGCCCACTAGACAGTGGCAAAATCATGTTTTCTAAGCCCACCCGAGGGTGGCAAAATCCGCATTTTAAGCCTACTTGCGAGTAGCAAACCATTTTCACAAACAAACACGAAGTGTTTTGTTCCAATTCAGACGACCCTGTCTATACTTGTATGCTGTGCGCATCACATAGTAACCTAGGCTAATAACCGGAATAAGAACTCACAATGTTTTCAAAATCAGATATCATGGTTAGTAGAGGCCGGTCTTTGACCGGGCGAGCGGGGGTGCTCACGAAGTGACCTTCCCCAATCGTACCCAAGTTCCCGAGCTGAGGCAACTTTGGTGATGACGGACACGTGGCCTTTGGCACCGAGTCAGGGTTTCCTAAATTTCCCATTAAAAAAACATTTAGGTGGCGACTCTGTATCTGGCAAAGCAGTCCATGTTTGGCACTTCTTTTCAAAAAAATCTGTTTTCAAAATCGATTTGCCGGATTTGGACTCTTTGGTTCAAGATTAAGAACCGTGACATTTGAGTCCTTGAACTGTAGTGACCCCAATATGAACGGAACGGGACTTAACCCTCCCAGGGCGTTCGGGGAGGTCTACAGTTTCTGGCGACTCTGCTGGGGATTTAGAGAACTTGACTCGAACTCATGATACCTGGTTTTGACTACACTTGTGTGTTTCTTTGCATTGCATTTGCATTGGTGCGCCTAGGACACCGTGTTTGCCATCTGCTATTCCTGAGCGGTTTGCCGGAGGCTTGTCTTGTCAAGGCATGTCCATAAGGCTGACCGGTTACGGGCTCTGCCAGTATGGGAACACAAACCCCGGTTTTACCGGGGCACCCTTTTTGACCATTCGACCTAGTGCATATTCGGATCCATAGTGACCATTCCAAACTAGGACAGGTTGCTTACCCGTTTATAGGTTGTTTGAAACCGCTGTGTGTGTAGTAAAACCCTAGCTCCTGACAAAATAGGACAGGGAAACCCTACCCCAACATAGGGGTGTTTTGGCTCTCACTTGCTTGTTATGTACTTTAGAGTGCGTCTCTACAGGAATGCATGTATCAGTTTGCAAGTTTGGGTATCAGGCCTGCGGGCGCCAGTTCAGTATTTTGGGATTCAGTTTACCTGAGGGTATCAGTTTGCAGGACAGAGATTTGGGCAAAATTCAGTAGAGGGCACACTCATTCAAACTATGCTCGTATCTGTTCAGGTGAAATTAGGCTGAGATGCTGTCCATTTTCTCTTTTGCTAGGTAGTCTGGGAACTATAGCTTCAGAAGGCTCCGATATCTCTCGGGTACACCGAACTTGTGCTGATAGACTTTGTCGGGTCAGAGATTCAGTCCAAGGGCAATCAGTGTTCCTTTACCAAAGGCAGGGTGAAGAGGGCCAGTCAGGCACAGATCACCAGTTCAGTAGTTACCAGATCAGTGGCCCTTATCCACTCCACCAATGAACAGTCAGGCTGAGGTCTCAGTTTCTACTGCAGGGATAGATATACCAGTCAGTCAGATGGATCAGCAGAACACGTCAGGGATTGAGGCAATGATGCGTCAGATGCAAGAAAGTATGAAGCTCATGCAGGAGGACGCTGTCCGCCAAGTGAAATTTTCCAAGCAGTAGGCTGCAATCATGGCTCAGCAGGCTGAGCTCATCACCAGGCTGCAACAGCAAAGCGGCGCGTCTACTTCATAACAAGTTCCTCCCCCAGCAGGAGCTCCAGCACCTGGGGAGATGCCAAATTTCCAGGAAGGTACGGACATTCCAGTAGGGCTTGCTCCGTCCCCAATTTTACCCCAACTATCCAAAGCGCCTACCAATCTGCCGGACTCTCCCTTCGAGTTCGAGGTCGACCCTACAGCGTTGAAATTGAGCAAACTTGAGAAGATGTTTAAGAAATCTCAGGGAGTCAACTCTATCCCGGACATTGGAGATGGGTATACTGATTCGGTGGTGACATTGCCGGACAGGTTCAAGATGCCTCACATCGACCGTTTTGACGGGTCAGGAGATCCCATGGTCCACCTGAGTTTGTTTTCAGATGTTCTACGTCCAATGGGCTTGACAAGATTACAGAAGCTCTCCCTTTTTGGCAGGACCTGTCGAGTATTGCGGCCATCTGGTACGCTAAATTGGAGGATTCAGTGAAACGAAGCTGGGAGGAGATGGCCGAGGCCTTCGTCGCACAATATTCATACAATACCCAAATCGAGATCACAACCCGTGATCTCGAGACGACCAGGCAAGAGCCGAAAGAGGGCTTCTCTGACTTTGTAACCCGCTGGAGGGCCAAGGCCTCAATGATGACCATTAGGCCAACGGATAAGGATCAAATACGGATGGTTGTGCGCAACCTCCAGCCCAAACTAATGCAGAAAATGATCGTGCTCCCCTTCCCTACCTTTTCAGATTTGCATGAGATGGGAGTACAGATCGAGGATGCCATGAAGCAGGGCCTTATTGACCAGGAGAAAGAGCAGCCTAGGCGGGCGTTTTCCCGCAGTTCGAATGCGACCACCAGCGGTGATGCAACTGCAAGATCTTCTGAAGTGGGCATGGTCACCACCACCACATCAAAAAGGGCTACTCCATTCACCGGTGCGTCCGGAAGTAGCTCACAGACGCCCAAATATCCACCTCGAGTCAAGAGGGTTTTCACTCCACTTCATATGCCTCTGTCAAAGGCTCTAGACGTCTTACTCCGGGAAGGACATTTGAAACCGTTGGAACAACGGCCCCTACCCGATCCTATCCCTGCAAAGCATGACCAGACTAAATACTGTGCCTACCATCAACAAACCGGTCATGACACTGACAGTTGCTTTCGTCTGCGCCATGATGTACAAGATTTGTTTGACAACGGGGTCATTGCCGCACCGGGTCCTGCAAAGTCTATCGGCACTTGATCAGTGAACTTGTGAGGGGATAATGTGATGTGATCAAGGGTTGAACCAGCTGCGGGTGGCGCTCGATTTATTCCAGATGTGGGAATGGCAGGCACTGATTTGAGCATTTGGCAAATGCTACATTCTGACTTGGGTTTTGAGTCAGTCTTATTGTTTTGTTTTGAGTCTGTCCTTTTGTTTTGAGTCAGTCTTTTCATACTAAGTCAGTTGGGTCTGTCATGTTGTATCGAGTCCGTCTTGTTGTGTCGGAGTCAGGTGATTTCGGGGGTGTTACCTCGGACATCACCTGCTTGTTTTGTGTTTATCTTTTCATTTTCTTTTGAGTCTGTTTCTGCCTTGGAGCCAGTAATGCCAACAGATTTGAATGGACAACAGTGATTTTCACATTCTTGTGCTCGCTTCTGCCTTGTGCCAGCTGTGCCAGAAGTTCTGAATGAAACGACAATACTTTTTGCCTACTTTTCTGTGCCTTGAACTCATTGCATTGACCTAAGTTTTTCAAAACCTTTTGAACACTGTGGTGAAAACGAAGAGGAAGGAATTCCTCGGGTTTTGCAAAAATTTGATCAATTGAGAGAAAGAGAGGCGTGCTAAGCCCTTAATGAATGAAATCATGCTTGTTAGCGTGAGTACTGAGAAGGACCCTGGCTTGATCCAGACTGGTTTCACACTATCTTCAATGCGAGTGATTTGTCGCTTTCTTAAAAATTTTCAAAAACAAAATGTTTTGCGCGGTCCTGCGAAGACCTGTGTGGAATCGCTCTTGAGATTGTGCAGCCTACGATCGCTCTCAGCCTCGAGACTCAACCCTTTGCTTCCAAACCTTGAACTTGAATTCAGAATGTTCAACGGTCAACTACAATGTGAGGCCTGTGTGGCCAGATTTGAAACAGCCCTCGAACAAGAGGCACCAAAGTCAGATCAAGAAGGTTAGACCTCATCAGAAGAAGCTTGCAAAGCTAGATCAGAAGCACCCCTCGAACTAGGGGCAAAAAATGTCCGATGTGCTCGAAGAGTCGAAGATGAGTCCTCTTGCAAATCAACAGCCACTCTCTTGGATACAGATGGCTTCAAAACCTTACAACCATTTGGCATGGACCAAGCTACACTTTTACCCTTTGAGAGGCTCGCTGGGCCGAAAACTCGGAAGGGCGACCCAGGCAAAAGTTAGAGCAAGAAAATATATACGAAAAGCAAAAAAAAAGAAAAAAAAGAAGAAAAAGAGAAGAATGAAAAAAAAAAAAAAGAAATAAAGAAAAAAAAAAGAAAAATGCAAAAAAAAAAGAAGAGAAAAGAAAAGAAAAGAAAAGATGAAAAAAGAAGAAAAGAAAGAAATAAAAAGAAAAGAAAACAAAGCTCGCAAGGTTGAAAACCTGCAACAGGCGCCTTGGCAAAAGTTAGAGCATAAAAAGGAGAGGTTAAATACCCGAGTGTACCTTAACCCCGAACTACGTAAGGCTTGATTCCCATCTTTGGGATACGTAGGCAACTTCATTCTGAAGTCCAGCCGTAAAACACTTCAAATTTGATTGTGTCCATGCAATGGTTCTAGTCATTTTTGTCTTCACTATATCCGAGAGTTTGGTTGCGTTCAGCACTCTGAGGACTGACTACAATGCGCTGCGGTGCCATCCAAACAAGGGGTAGCTCTCCGTTGCCATTCAATGCGCTGCGGTGCCATCCAAACAAGGGGTAGCTCTCCGTTGCCATTCAACGCGCTGCGGTGCCATCCAAACAAGGGGCAACTTTCCGTTGCCATTCAATGCGCCGCGGTGCCGTTCAAACAAGGGGCAACTTTCCGTTGCCATGCAGCTCTCTTCAAGCACGGGGCAGTTTTCCTTTGGATCCGAGGTTGTGCATCTCAGGAGTAGGTTTCATGCTCGTTGAGCAAGTGGCCGTTTGCAAAAATAGTTTTTGAGAATTTTTACTGAGGTTGACTAATTTTCTCGAAAATTGTTCCATCTTTTCCAAAAACTAGACCATTTCTTGGACCCAAAAAAGGAAAATTTTCAGTGCTCACAACCTAACTTGCATGATTTTCAAAATCAGAAAGTTGAATAAGCATGTTAATCTAACTTTCATGTTGGTCAAAATTGTTTTAAAACCAAACCAAAAAATGGTCAAAATGATGAACTAGGGGCACAGTTGAGTCAGGTTCTCTGTCTTTCCCCTTTGTCAAAATACTTGCCGGAAAGGGCACTCTACTTGCCAAGCAGGGCACTCTACCTGTCGGAAAAGGGCACCACTGAAGCTAACCACAAAAGGGTCGAAAAAAGAGCTCTCACACCTTCCGAGCAACGAGGTGTCGAGCCAAGTGCGAAGCACGAACTGGAATGAGACCAGATTTTCCACTCCATCATCTGGACAGATCTTATCACGTCCAAACTCCCCAGCAAAGCATCATCAACCGATGCTAGCTGCAGATTTGCTACACACCCAGTTGTAGCGCAACCCCTCTGTGGGAGGAATTCACTAGCTGTGAGCGGAAGAAAAGAGAATCGAGCAGAATGCTAGGCGCAAGAGCCCACAACTTGCTGTTTATCCATCAACCACCCAGGGGAGGGATTTAAAATGAGAGATGTGCGATGAGAGAAAAAGTGAGAAAAGGGCTTTTTTCAGAAAAAATAAAGCCTGAGGGCCGAGTGATGTGAGAACCACAAATGAGAAAGGGTGGGAAACACTACCCGGTGAAACAGGCTCCCTGTGCACGTCTGAGTGTCGTGTCTTTTTGTTTTATCTCGATTTTTGTTTTGAGTCGTTTCGAGTGTTACTCGATGTGTCTAGGTTGTGTGCCTTTTATTTCCTTGTTGAGTCGTTTTGCTGTCTTCAGTCGTAGGCTCGATACCTGGTCGAAAACTCATCTCTCAATTTCAAAAATAAAATCGTTTTGTGCTCCGAGTGCCGTGCCGTTCTCCACATTTGTGCAAAACAGAATTTGTTCTTTCATAAAACCGCAGGGTTCAACCCAGGTCATGTGAGAACAGTAAAACCAAGACCTATCTGAAGCTATAATGGTTCCGGACTGCAAAGCAAAAGCAAAAAAGGAAAATGTCGGGCATCTGAGTTTGTTTCAACTTCAATAAGCTCCGAGATCGCATTCTGTATACACCTTGTCAGGTCTTGTCAATGCTCCGAAGTATGAGTGTGCCTCTACCTCAAGCTCAAGATCAAGTCTGCGTCAAGCCAGAATAGCGGTCAGAAGTGCTCTCCCTGAGTACCATTCCCTGCCAAAGGCATCTTGGCTGTGTTCGCGATGAGTTCCTAGGAGACCAACTGCGACGGTGGAAACTAGAGTTCGAATGGCTGTAGCCTAGAACGCAAAGGTTCGGGATTTCTGAGACTAAAGTCTGGTTTAAATACCCAGAGGCGTGCCCTCGGCTTGAAATCTGTATGGAAGCCCCATAGGTTGAAATAGCGTGTATGCACCTCAATTCTGGATACTGAACCAACCTAGTCTGTCACCCCGTTGGAGAATAGAGAAAGTTGTGAATATGATCAGGAAGAAAGGCAGCATCCAAAGTATTCTACGTGTAGAACCCTTGTCAGCATTCCAGAGCCTTTGTACTATGAGTTGAAGGTAAAGTGTTCGAAGAGCACAAGGGGAGATCCCCGTCGGAGAAGAGCGGTTCACCGCCACTCACCTCATGAGGTGCTTTCTAAAGCGCTGCTTTGTCCATTTATTGCTTTCCTTAAGCATCATGCATTGTAATGCATTGTACCTATCAAGTTTCTTTCTCAGTCATGCACGATATTGTATGTACGGTTCATTCAAAGAAGTTCCGTTTGAGATCATTTATTAGTGTATCAATCACACTTCATTCATTTTGTGTAGCTATCACACACATCCTCATTTTGTGTATCTATCACGCATATATTCACTTTAGTGTATCAATCACACTTCATTTAGTTAGTGTATCAATCACACTTCATTCACTCAGTATATCTATCATACTCTGTTCACATAGTGCATCTATCACACTTTGTGTTCGCCTTTAGTGTATCAATCACACTTCATTTAGTTAGTGTATCAATCACACTTCATTCATTCAGTATATCTATCATACTATGTTCACATAGTGCATCTATCACACTTTGTGTTCATATTCAGTATATCTATCATACTCTGTTCACATAGTGCATCTATCACACTTTGTGTTCATATTCAGTATATCTATCATACTCTGTTCACATAGTGCATCTATCACACTTCGTGTTCACTTTTAGTGTATCAATCACACTCTGTTCACATAGTGCATCTATCACACTTTGTGTTCCGTTTAGTGTATCAATCACACTCTGTTCACATAGTGCATCTATCACACTTCGTGTTCACTTTTAGTGTATCCATCACACTTGTTCACTAAGTGCATCTATCACACTTCGCGTTCACATCCAGTATATCAATCATACCTTGTTCACTAAGTGCATCTATCACACTTCGTGCTCACCTTTAGTGTATCCATCACACTTGTTCACTAAGTGCATCTATCACACTTCGTGTTCACATCCAGTATATCAATCATACCTTGTTTACTAAGTGCATCTATCACACTTCGTGTTCACCTTCAGTATATCCATCACACTCTGTTCACTTAGTGCATCTATCACACTTTGTGTTTGCCTTTTGTGTATCCATCGCACTTTGCTTACTTCATTCATTTAGTGTATCAATCACACTTTGTTCATATAGTGTATCTATCACACACTCGCTTTGTATCAATCACACACGCTCATACTATGCCTACTTTGTGTATCAATCACACACACTCACTTTGCCTACTTTGTGTATCAATCACACACGCTCGCTTTGTGTATCAATCACACACACTCGCTTTGTATCTATCACACTATGTCTACTTTGTGTATCTATCACACGTTCGCTTTGTGTATCTATCACACACTCACCTAGTGTATCCATCACACTTTCCTTCATATAGTGTATCCATCACACTTGCTTCACTTTGTGTATCTATCGTACATGTTCGTGAAGATTCCATGATTTTCTTACATCCTTTCTGCATGAGGTATAGTTTGGTTCGAGTTTACTTGCTTGCCTAGCATTCGCTTAAAATGTTGCATTTATTTTGCATAATTGCTTCATTACAGCTCTCTTTGCATGATCATGAGTGATAATCGGCTTCGCGTAGCGTATAAGTCCAATCTTCAAACCGGCTTCGCGTAGCGTATAAGTCCAATTTTCAAACGGCTTCGCGTAGCGTATAAGTCCATCTTCAAACCGGCTTCGCGTAGCGTATAAGTCCAATTTTCAAACCGGCTTCGCGTAGCGTATAAGTTCAATCTTCAAACCGGCTTCGCGTAGCGTATAAGTCCAATTTTCAAACCGGCTTCGCGTAGCGTGTAAGTCCAATTATCAAAATCTTCCCGCATATCATTTGCATTTTGCCCCTGCCTGCGGGCATGCCTGCGGGAACATCTTTGTCTATCCGGTCTGCTTTGTCTAAGTCTTCGGCCTTGTCAAAAATGGGTCGTCTCTGGGCTTTGACATTCACTCCCGTCACTTGTGACTTCCGAGTTCTGTCAAAGAGGGGCAACTTTAGACACCCCATTTTTGACCGACCTTAAGACTCAGACGTCACCGATTGAGTGCTCGGTGATGTTGCGTATTGTGCTCGTTCAGAAATCTCAGAGTCGCGGCCGTGAGCCCTGCCTCCGGACTTCCGAACCCTCTTTCGTGCCTTGCCTCGGTTTGCGAACCAGACT